>PVHP010021627.1:0-29327 GCA_004024765.1 Zapus hudsonius | reverse complement strand
CATACTCAGACTAGTATGGAATTCTGAAAACACCACACCTGTGCTGAGAAGAGGGCTTGCCACCTCCTCCCAACCCCCAAGTCATTCAGATCACACCAGACCCCTCTCTCACAGGGCCATTCCCCTCTTCCTCCCATAACACTTAAGCCCCACCTCTCTCTTTTCCCAAGGTTCTGGATCAACCCCTCTTTCCATATCACTTCCGAACCTTCCAGTTGCTCCTGGCATTGAAATAAACATTATTGTCTGATTTGTCAACGATTTGTCTCTGGCTCCCCTCTATCCCAAACCCAGAATATGACACGGAGAATTGCTGAAGTAGACAAAGTCACTAGCAGTATCTAAATGTGCAGGACTGGTTAGTTATAGCAGTTGATAATGGTAAATTATTCACTGATAATGATAACAGATTGTTAATTTGAAAAATACTTAGCTTGAGAGGTGTGAGTAGAGTTAAATATTGGAGTCAGTTGAGTTTAGATACAGTTTTAGATGTGTTAAAATGAACCAAACTTGGACTTTCCCCAACAGCTTATTTCCCTTAAGGTAATAAGAAATCTAGACCTTAAGTTGAAGTAGAAAGCAGGTGGAAGAAGATGGATCCATAATGGAGAGGGATTTGGAAGCATCAATTCCCTGTGGGAACCAACATGAGAAGTGAATCTGATGTGTGTTGTTGGACTTTCAAAGACAGTAAAATGATAGAATAGGCAATAATTGTTGGTAAGCCTTGTGAAAACACATAGATGCCAGTTTTATTTTTGATCTGTAGGTTTGAATGTACAGAGACAATTGGAATACATGTTCCGGAGCCTTCTCATGACTGCTGGTAGAACACTTACAACTGGGCATCTCCATGGCTGGAAGTTGGTGAGGGAGGCTGAGGAAACAGATGACAGCATGGGGAGTGAGCACCTGGGGTTGGTTTAGTCGTGGAGAAGCACCTCTTCATTTCACTCAAGACCACTCATGTGGCAAAGTACATTAATGGGAAATACTGTATTTGACATGACATGGGCAAATATGACTTACATATAAAGCACAAAATTAGTCTGCTGTTTCAATTTATAGCAACTATATAAATAATGAACTGCATAGTATATACACTTTCATGTGGACAGTTGGCTATTTTTAGTCACTGAAGCTCACTTTAATAACAATGACACAAATTCTTAAAATTGGATTGACTTTTAATTTGCATATATTATAATGAAAGGCAAGTGGATGCTCACTATGCTTATAAAAAGAAAAAAAATACATACTTTGAAAAGGTAATAACGCAAGGAAAATTTAGTAATTATTATTTTTACAAAGCCACTGAAATGCTGTATGACTATTCTTCATTTATCAGCTCATGCATTTAAAGCCTGAAGAAAATGGAGGGGAAATAAATCCAGGATTTAAAAAAAAACAAATAAATCTTTGAATTCTAATTTTGGTTCTATTTCTGGTATGTTCTGGTTTCAACAAGGGTAGGCACCATTCTGAGCTTGACTTTTCCTGCTGGCAAGTAAAAGATGGTTCATCATTGTCATGTTTTAGTCATTCAGAGGAAAGTTGCTGTAATTATTCACACACAAAAAAGATATTACTGCAGCATTGACATTTAAATATAACATTTGACATTATTAAATACTTTTCTCTAAGTGAATTAAGAACATATAATTTCTAAAATACATCTTATAAAATTAAATTATTTTCAGGATAATTGTGGTTCTGGATCTGTGGTTCACCTAAATGTTTCACCATTTATATAACTCGTTATTCACCGTTATATCAACATGGTAATCACCTGCTATCTGTTGGTTTCTGTTTTTAGTGGAGATCAAAGATTATGGAGCTGGATGATGAAGCCACCGGTGAATGAAATCTCCATTGTAACAGGACAGATAAGCAACAAAGTTTTGCCCAGGCCAACTTTGCAGACAGTTACACGTGCTATGGAGAAAATAAGCCAGGGAAACAGAAGCATGTCTGGCCAAGCTTGAACAAAGAGGAGGGTATATTGGAGTGGATGTGTCACTGAGGAAGAGAACCATGAGGAAGAACTGAGCACACAAGGATCTTGAAGGGGGACCACAGGCAGAGGCAGTGGGTCATTGCTAAGACTGAGACCAGAATAACTCGATAGCATATCAGTAAGTTGCCTGTCATGACTGAAGACTCAACTGGTAGGCAGATATGGAGGAAGCATGGAGAGGGAGGACTGGAGTGTTTCTGAACAAAACAGAAGGTTCATACTGAATGGCTATGAGCAATAGTGACTGAAAATCAAATGATTCCTCAAAACAATGGCCATTGGAAGATTTCTCACTTGTTCCAGGAAAAAAAGCAAAAACAAACAAACAAAAAGCCCAAGAGATTGTGTGGTATAATAGTGTTACAATAATAATAATATTATAATAATATTACTTGTAGAATATTATTATAAACTGATTTGTCTTTTAAACACATGTGATGGAAGTTTGATTCTAAAATGCCTCCCATAACCTCAATGTGCTTGTGATTAAGCCTCATACATAATCCCCAGATATTGGAGCTGTTGGATGGTGGAGTGTTGCTGGAGAAGTATGTCACTAGAGATGGGTCTTCATGTTTGTTAGTTTAAGCCCACTGAGTGTTCAAAAACTTGTTCTTGCTACTTCCTCCACGCTGATGTGACAAGGTGCAATGCCCAGCTTTAGGCTTGTGCTATGCCCTCCCCACCATGATAAAATTTCCCCTCAAAACTTTAAGCAGAAATAAACCTTTTCCTTCCATAAGCTTTTTCTGGCTGGGTATTTTGTCTCTGCAATGAGAAAGTAGCACTGTGAAAAATTGGTTCTAAGAAATGGGGTCATTGCTGTGATAAAACCGCCCATGTAGTTTCTCATCTTTTGTAACTGGTTTGGGGGAGGAATAAAGCAGCTTTACAAATGCTATGACCAAGGCTTAGTGGGCCTTTGTGATGAGAGTTTCAAAGGACAAAGTGCTGAGAGAAGTGTAGACTGTGGAGGTTTAGCTTGTGAGGTTTCAGAGAGGAGAAATGACTTTGTGTGATATCCTGGTGGAGTCACAGGCTTCTCTGCCCGTATCTGAGAACCTGAGAAAAGTTGAATTTTAAAGTAATGGGCTGGTGTGTGTGGTGGAAGAATGAACAGAGCAGAAGGATGTGAAAACTGTGAAGTTTGTCCCAGGAGGAAATGTGAACCCAGGTTTGGATCCTAGAGACTGCAGCCACTTCAGCTATAAGTGTTTAAAAGATTGTGACCATTGAGGAGAGGGCAGCTGCTCTAAACTGGGACCATAGGAGTGCTGATTCCCTTGAAAGAGGGAGCCTGAAAGAAGGCTGAAGGTGTTTTCTCTTCCTCAAAGTCATGTTTTACAGCCCTTGGATGAAAAGCGTCGCCCACTTGGTACTGGTTTTGGAAGTGTGAGCAATGCAGGAAATAGAAGTAATTGGGTTGCAACTTAGTTCTAAAGAGGCCATTGAGACAGAATTGAGGTCCCTGCAGGGAGGCCCTGAGAGGCATTGTTTGAAACTGAACCATAGGTTGAATTGGAGACCCCAGCATGATGGAGATGCCACCAGGGAGAGTTTCTGGCTCAAGGAGAATTCTGCCTAGTCTGTAAGCAGCACAGCTGGAGGGGTGGAGTTTCCCAAATGTTTGGAGCCCAGAGGATTTCATCAAGAGTGCTAGATGCTGGAACTGGAGCTGCAGGATTTTATGTTTGCCTTGCTGCTTTTCTATTTTGCATTGTTCCAATCTTTTCTTGCTATGTCCCCATTTCTCCTTTTGTTATGGGAATGGTTACTCTGTGCCATTATATGTTGAAAACATGTAACTTGTGTTTTGATTTTACAGGGCTCACAGTTAACAGATTGACTTGAGTCTTTGAACCATGTTGGGACTGGTAAAAACCATGGGGTCTTTTAAAGTTGCACTGAGTGTATTTTGTATCCCAGGATAGCCTTAAGTCTAAGGAGGCCAAGGGTAGAAATGTGGTGGTTTGAATGTGAAATGTCCCTCCATAGCCTCATGTATTTGTGATTAAGCCTCATATGCAATCCCCAGGTAGTGGAGCCTTTGAAAGGCAGAGCCTTGTTGGAAGATGTGTCACTGAGGATGAGACTTGTGGACATTCTAGTGCTCATTCTTGCTGCTTCTTCCTGGTAATGTGACAAGGTGCGATGCCTGGCTTTCTGCTCAGGTCATGCCCTCCCCACCATAAAGAAAGTTCCCCTCAAAACTGTAAACTGACATAAGCCCTTTCCTCCCGTCAGCTGCTTCTGGTTTGGTATTGTGTCTCAGCAAACAGACGGTAATTGCTACACATGTAAATGATATCCATATAGTGCAGTGGCCCCATTTTTAGAAGGCTTCTCCACATTGTACAAGATCATGCTAGTATTTGTAAAACTGTGCTTTAGAATCCCAAAACACTGGGTTAATGAGTTCCTTTAAAGAGCTGACATAGATTAGACAGTCTGAGTATTGGGGAATCACTCTGTCATTTGTTTTCTGCCAAATAAGGGAATGCATTCAGCATATCTTCTTCACCAGAGCTGTTAAACTTCTTCCCTTTGCTCTCTAAATAGGCTTTCCTTGATACCATGTGTTTCAGGAAATATGACTGTTTCAGCCCTTAAATGAATGAGCTCCAGCTGAGGGCTGGACTAGAAAGGAGAGAATCTAACCTCTGTTCTGCCATTTCCAGCCTGGGTTGGCTACTTCTGAATGGATGATACCCTCCTGTCAGGATGGGTGTGGCCTACCTTTGGGTCACATGTCTCCCCTCACGTAATTCTCCCCTATTTGTCATGATACCAGCAGGATGTCTCCGACAGCAACATCTGACAAATTGCTCAAGAAATTCCTTGTGGATCCACACTCCTTCTGAAATTCCTTATTGATAAACACTCCTGAAATTCTCCGTTGATGGACACTCCTGAAAACAGTAGGGTTGGTTAAGTATAGACTAGCTTGAGGATTGCCAAAGTTTCAGTTTATTTTTAAGACACAATTACCATTTTACTTTGTCTATACTCAAAGCCATTTTTTATGCACAACAGTAACTGGCTGCAAAAATTTCATTCTTCTTATTTATAGGCTTCTTATTTATAGTCATTTTCTTCATATAATAAAAGATCAACAAATGTGCTTCATGAGAATTCAGATTGAGAACAACACATGTGGAGATTCTGGGTACTAGCTGTTTGATTTCTTGACCTAAGGGGGAGTTAATTATATTGTATTAACTTTGTAATTATTCATTAGGTAATGAATATGTTTCTTTGTGTGTGTGTGTTTCAGATTTTAAGAATAAGATTTGCACAGTGTGGTAGCACACACCTTTAATCCCACTCAGGAGGCAGAGGTAGGAGGATTACTGAGTTTGAGGCCACCCTGAGACTACGTAGTGAATTCCAGGTCAGCCTGGGCTAGAGCGAAACCCTATCTAAAAAAGACAAAAAAAAAAAAAAAGAATAAGATTCATGTGCCCATGAAAAGGTCCAACACGTCTGTACCAAGATAAAGAACATGTAGCAAAGACATTCTCCTAGATCAAGTTTCTTGTGTAAATCTGTTGTTCTTTTCATCCCTTGGTGACCTGTGACCTCAGGCATTTAGATTCTGTGGTATATACATTCTATTCCCCTATTCATTCTAGTTGTTTGTCTTTTGCTTGCTAATATTTTGTGTTTCTTCTTTTTCTCCTTTCAAGTTAAAAATTTTAAATTCCAAGGCAGGAATCATTTGTTTCATTGGCCTTTTGAAAAATCCTTGATGTTCAAGAAATACTTGTTGTTTGAGCTTGACCTAAGGTAAGGTGTGAGACGTCTTTATAGAGTGCAGGAGCCAAGTACTCACAGTCTTGATCAGAGATGGCCATTCTGCTGTGGTTGTGATAAAGCAGCCTTGAGTAGTGGTAAAGACCTTGAATGGACTGTCTGGTAGGCTTGGACTCAAATGCTTATTCCAGCCCTTAATAACTGTACAACTTTGGAAAATAAAGAGAAATTATTTTAAATTCGAATGAAAGAAAAAAGTGCCTCTTTTTTGTGTGTGTTTCCCAAGGAGTAAAGGTAACACACACACACCTGGAACATTTAGAAAGCTGCTTTTCATGTTTTGAGTATTCAGTAAGTAAGCTATCATGACAATTACTGTTCATGTGACTAAATAAATGAACATTACAGCAATAACTGTCATCAATTGTTCATCTGAACTGTGTAAATGCACTCCAGAAAAATGGAAGAACACCGTGCTGTTCTAAGTTTTACTATGGCAAAAGTTGGAAAGTATTTGAAAAATAGAGTTGAATGTATAGCTGTATATTTACCCATTTGAACAGACTATAAGAGATTGATGGACACCACTAAGCTATATTGTATTCACAGATGACTGTTTCTAATGTGGAAGGCAGTGTCATGTGGTTTGCATGGACCTCATCCATCAGAATTTAGTGACCAACCAGAAGGATTTCATTATAACGTAGTCTCACCTATAGCAAAACCTGTCCCAGTGATTCCAAGGGTAACAAAACACCGTGGCTCCAGGGAAGTGTTTTGTGTTGACATCTTTTTCTTCTTAATTTTCCATATGAGATTAGTTATACCCATCTCTTTACATTATGTGGATTGTCTGGCCATTTAAACATCATAAGATGGAACACTGTGGGTAATAAACCTACCTACTCCACAGGGAAGGAGGTGAAGGAATGCAGAGAATCCCTAACACTCATTCTAGGGGTCTCTTACAGCATCTGGCATGTGTAGCATCCACCATTCCAGCAAGAACATTGGGGTTTCTTGTCTCAACTCTTGGTTATTTTCCAGGTAGTAAAAACTCCTCATTCAGGATCTTCACTTCTTAGCATTAGTATGTGTGCCTTCAGCGAACCTCTCAGTGTGTCCGTGGACTTTGTCTCTGTCCTCCGCTGTGTTTCCGTCTCTGTGCAGACCCCCCTCTCAGGTGTTCTCTCTTTAGTCTTAACTCTGTGGCCTACTGTGTATTATATAAGCCACTTTGAGTATAAGCTGTGATTCCTGAATGGAGTATAAAGTGTCTGACCATTTCTGAACAATCCGTAAGGAACTGATTCCTGCTGAAGTTTATTTCTACAAGGGATTTTTCTTAAGGAGGTGAGAAAGGCTCATCTAAGGAATCTGAATATCAGCACTTGGCTTGAAACATGGGAAGGGAGGAATCATCATCAGATGAGCAAAAGAACATTGTTCTCTAGCTTCATTCATTCACTTCCTTAGAGGCAGCATCAGCCTTGGGCCATATACCCCACCTAACAGCCTTAACGGCATCTTGGTATGTGATAAGTCGCCATTTAATTTCAGTTTAAAAGCATCAGCATTAGTGTGGCTAGGGAAAGTCTTAGTGGATATTGTAGTCATGTTGCTGGGATGGACATCCAAACCAGACACAGTTTAGAGGAGGAAGAAATTTATTTCAGGCTTATAGATCAGGGGGAGGGGAGTTAAATCTATTGCAGAAGAAGCTGGCTCCCATTCATAAAGTAGAGAGAAACCATCACCAGCCAGCACAATGCAAGCACAAATAGGAATATGCAGAGCTCAAACCTCTCTATGTACCCTTGAGCTAGAAATCGGATCTGTCCCCAGTGACACTTTAGGGCTGGACTCTGGGATCCTCCCCCAGTGACGCCTCTTCCACCCAGGCAGCTGGAGATTAGCTTTAATAAAACACATGAGTCCATTGGGGGTGGGCATCCATTCAAACTACCACAGTGGCTAGGAGTACTTGCTGGGCAAGTGCAATGACCAGAGTTTAGATCCCCAGAACCTATGTAAAGCTGGATGCAGCATCGAGCATCTAGAATCCTTGTCCTCTTGTGGTGAGACAAGAAGCAATGACAGAAGTCCCAATGCTTGCAGGTCACCTACACTGGCATCTGCAGTGGTGTTTCAGTGACTCTGATTCAAAGTATTAGAAGTCAGTGACCAATGCCCACACTCACACAAATGAGCACACACACACACACACAATTTTAAAAAGTGTCTTGTCCAGTAGCTGACTACTTACATAATCTAGTTCGTGCTCATACTTCATTTATTTCACATAGAGGAAATGTCTGATGAAAAGAAAAATGGAGAACAGTACCTGTCACCTGATGACAGGTAGGACTTCCGAGGTAAGGCCCGTGTCCCAGGGCCTAGCATACTGCCAACAGACCTCTGACTATTCTAATATTGGAGAGATGTCTTAAGATAAGATCCCAAGACACAAAGTGAAGCTACTTACCATCCCCTGAATTCTAGGGAATATCCAGAATGCCGACTTGTTAATCTGCAAGAAGACACAGGAAATGAAATATTTCTTTCCATTATTCTCCCTCTTCTGTCATATTTTGCGCTCATATTATAACTAAAAGTTACTTCAATTAACCATGAGAAACCATCATTAGAAATCAGAAATAATTTAGAAGTTCTGCTGAATATACATTGATGGGAAGCCCAATTCCAAACAGAAATTTGATATGGATTCAAAACAGGGGTGGCAAATACTGTGTAGCAAGTAACCTTCCTGATGCTGGAACCCAACACTTGACCATACGCAGCTTATGGAAGGAAAGGGTTGCTTTAGTTTATAGTTTCAAGGGGAAGCTTCATCATGGCAGGAAAAGCATGGCAGAGCAGACAGCAGGGAGTCACATCTTCTCACATGAGCCAGGAGGAAGCAGCAAGAGTGAGCCAGCCAGGCATCACATTTCCATCTCACCAGGAGGGAAATATCTACTGGGCTTGACGTAGTACTGGGTTATATCATCCCAAGCCATCCCCTTTGACACACCTCCTCCAGCAAGGCTTCCTTCCAAGGCTCCACAACCTTCCCGTGTTGCTACCATTTAGGGACCAAATGTTCAAAATGCATGCACCTAAGGAGATAGTTCACTTAAACTACCACAGACTGTCATGAGAGATTGTTATCACAAAGGAGATAACAACCATGACAGACTTTAGATAGAAAATCATTGGCAGCTAGAGAAGTAGGCATAGTTTAGAGTGGAAAAAAATGAAGGGGTCAGGTGTGTTCTTATGCAAGCTCTTGGCCTGGTTTTAGAGAATGTTAAGGAGAAATGAGATGTCTCATGTGAATAGTGAGTGGTTCAGAGTCAGTCCTAAGTTGAAGCTGGAGTAAATGTTAGGAAGATAGTTATTAATTAATTACAATGTATGGGTTGCCCAGAGGATTAATCAGTATAATCAAAAAAGCTAAAATTAACCTGGTTATTGAGCAGATGGTGGCTTTCTGGAGTGTTTGATACATAGGAGTTTGACTTTTGTAGATGGTTATTATAGAAAAGGCTGGTGCCCTGGATTGGGCCACTGCAGATTCATTACTAGAGTTCTACTTTTCTAGGTAATCTGGCTGCTGTCTCTTTGTATGTCAGTCTCTTGGATTTCTTGATAGGTTTCTCTGCTCCTCAATTGAAAACAGGATGTTTTTCCAAGGGTTTTGTTGTTGTTGTTGTTGTTGTTGTTGTTGTTGTTGTTGTTGTTGTTGTTATGGTCTCACTCTATCCCAGACTGGAATTCACTATGTAGACTTGGAGTGGCCTTGAACTCACAGTGATCCTCCTTTCTCTGCCTTCCAAGTGCTGGTATTACAGGTGTGTACCCCCACACCCAGCTGAGTACATTTTCAACAACCAGGGCTTTCAAGCACATTTAGTCACGAAAACAAATGGAAAATAACTGCCCTTTAATGATACTCAGTATAAGGCAGGCTGAGCATGTCAGGCGCAGCTCTTCATACAGGACTCCCGATGACCATGTGAGGCAGATGCTGTTAGTGTCCCATTTGCAGATGAGAGCAAGGGGACATGGAGAACTTAAGCACCTTGCCCAAAGTCCCTTAGGTTGTGGTGTAGAGACTGATGGTGATGGTATCTTTCTTGGCTCTTGGAAAGCTTAACTGCAGAGGGAGTGGCTAAGGCACCAGAAAGTCAATGGTGACCAAAGCCACAGCCCCAGTAAGTGGGTCTGAAGCTTGAGAAGAATTAAGGAAGGCAGACCGGGTGAGCAAGGTGAAAGATTAATAAGGAGACAGTCAGGACTTGTGAGAGAACTGGAAGGGTTCCAGAAGAAAAGGTTACCACTGAACAGCTTGATCTCCTGGGCCTTTGTGTGACTTAGGGTGGGAATTAGACAGACACTAAGGTAATCTTTCCTAAGATTACTTTGTTCTTCGTGTACATCATCATAGACTGAAGCAGCAAGGGGTTGCATGCCTTGTGCATGTCCCCTTGGCCCAAATGAGAAATTGATCCCCTGATCACAGTAGGGGTCACACACGATGATGGTCTCCTGTCCTGTTGCTGTCCCAGTGGGTTGTACTCATTCTGCATAAGTATGGACTGAGTCATGCTCTTTTTTTGTCTCTGAGCTAAGTGACTGTGGCTTGTAATGGTTTACATGACTGGCATGTAATTCACCATGGACTCTTGTCCTTACTGTCGACAGGGAACCAACTCCTCTCTGGCTTGGAAGTAGAGGAACAAGTCTTCACTGTATTTTTTTCAGTCTCTGAGCCTTTTCACTGTTGTCTCCTTTGTACTGTCTCCCAAGATGACTTTCAGTAAACATCAGCTCCTCCTTTGTCAAGTCATCGTGTGGAGACAACCACCAGACAGCTGCAGGAGGAGTGAAGGGATGTCAGGAGATACTGAGAACAAACCAGAAGTACAAGCAAAAAGGTTTTTTATTTTATTTTTTACTAATTATGTGTGCATCTGTATATAGGTGTAGACGTGCATGATGTGTCTATATGTGTGCATGTGTGCATAAAAGGGGGGTATTGATCAGGGTACAGATGTATGGGGAAGAGATCAAACTTGAGGTCAGCCATTCATAGCTAAGGAAAACTGATATTCTTTTATCCTTGACATCTCTGTGGTCCAAAGCGGAGTATGTGCCTCGGTTGAGTGCCACATAGATGATGGTGGACTGGTGAGGGCTTTCAATTACCATCTTCCTGTGTCTCCATCATCCCAAACACAACTATTTAGGCGTGCTCTAGGAATGCCCAAATACCCCTAATTTTATACCTTTTTCCTGAATGCTTATTTCTTTGCTTCCAGGCAGGGAAAGGGAACTTCCGAGCTCAAGTCTCTGCACACAGTGTGTGTTCTGTACATTTGGCTTACGTACCAAAAAAAGAAACTGAAAATCATTGTCTTTTTTCTTGTCTGAAAGACAACTCCCTGGAGTCCTAGAAAACTAAATTATCGTTTAACTCAATAGTTTGCTTTTAATGGGTATTTTTCATATATTCGTAGCATGTGAAATGGAATGATGAAAAATTCTCTAGATGAATATAATATTGTTTCCAAATGATTTGCTGTCTTTGTATCTTGTGGTTAAAAACTCCAACACTGTTTAGATATCAATGTGTTGATTACTTTCATCTTAAAAATATCCGACACTGTTTCTCAAGAATTTCCTCTTCTTCCATTGATCTTAAAGCAGTGCTAGTGATGAAGCATAACAGTTACCAGGGCAATGCCAGTAGGTTTTAGTGTCTATTTTTTTTGTGTGGTGTGTGTGTGTGTGTGTATGTGTTGTGTATAGCACATGTGTATGTGTGCAGGTATGTGTTCACATGCATGCAGAGGTCACATACATGTGTCTGTATTTTTATCCACCAAAAGTTTTGAAATGAGACTCTTAATAAACCTGGAGCTCATTGACTCATCTAGTCCAGCTGGTCAGAAAGTTCTGGGGATTGTCCTGTCTCTAACACCCTAGTTTTGGGAATACAAGGGTGCACCCCCACACCCAACTTTTCTTTACCTGAGTACTGGGAGTCCACACTCAGATCCTCATGCTAGTATGGACAAGCCATTACTGACTGAAATGTCTGTCTCCCCAGTGCCCCCCAACACCTTTATCCTCAATCTGAGTGTACCTTTTATAAGGAAGAACAGGCAAGGGAATCTTATCCCTCTCGTGTAATGAGGCAAGGCATTTAAGAAGTTTCGTTAACTCTTAAAAGGTCCTGATGTCCTATTTAGTAAATTATTGCTCAGTGTTCTAGTAGTGTGATCTTTAAAGTTCCCATTGGAACCAAATTCTTTCAGATCTGGAAACCCCACTGTGTGGTTGCAAAATCCCAACACAAAGCCAATAAAGACTGGTGAGAATGCTGGTATTTCTCTGAATGAGCTGGAACTCCACTCTGGTGTCTTTTTCTTTCTTATTGGTGGTTTTTTGGCATAACCTCACTCTAACCCAGGTTAACCTGTACTCACTCTGTAGCCCAGGCTGGCCTTGAACTCATGGTGATTCACTGACTGACCTCAGGCTTCTGAGAGGTGGGATTAAAGGTGTGAACTACCACATCCAGCTGGACCTCCACTCTTAACCCACAGCTATGGAGTGGGTTCAAGGTGGAAGTAAATCTCCTCTGAAAAGCAGGTTTTTTAAAAAATATTTTATATATTCATTTTCAAGCAGAGAAAGAGAGAGAGAGAGAGAGAGAGAGAGAGAGAGAGAGAGAGAGAGAGAGAGAGAGAGAGAGAGAGAGAGAACCAGGGCCTTGTGGATCTGGCATATGTGGGTTCTGGGGAATTGACCCTGGGGCCTTAGGCACTGGAGGCAAGTGCCTTATCCGCTGAGCCATCTCTCCAGCACAAAAGCAGGTTTTAAGAGTGCTTTTCTGAATTCTTAAGTGTCCTTCATGCTTCATCTTCAGGGGTAAAGGAGTCTCATTCATTGGTCTTCTCTTCCTTTCTCCAGTTGGAGGATTGTCTTTTGCATGGCAATTCCCAGAGATCCACATCCAGAAAAGTGTTCAAAGGCATCACCTTTGAGTGTGGCTACAGAGACCAGCACCTGAGCTGATTTTCATGCTGAACTGACTGAGAGCTTCTGCTCCAGGGCTCTTTCTAGCTGATCCATGCTCCTCTACACCCAGGCCTGCTTTTCTGGTTTTCTTTTCCAGCTGATCTTGGCTCTGTATTGAGATTTTGCACATGGACTCTCCTTACCACGGTCAGCTGTTCTAACTATTCACATTGTGCTTGGAAATCCAATAGAAAACTCATCTTTCACTCTGCAGCCATAGAACCTAGTGCTAATGCTCTGTGTTCAGTAGCTGTGCCAACAAGAGCAGCCCCGAGAATGTGGAGATGAAACTGCATTCAGCCTGTGGGTCAGATCACACTTAAAGGTCAAAGATACTGTGGTGTTTCCTTAGACAGCCAGTGTGGGGGTTTAAAACATAATAATGAAGGTTTATGCTTATGTTCATAGCACTCTATTGCAGCTATGACTAACCCCTGACTAACATTCTAAGCAATTCCAGAAATGGAATGCAGCCATTACTAGGTTCCCCTGAAATCCCTTTAGTTTTAGAGTAGACATTTCCTTTTGCATTACCCTCACTTAAGCATTTTTCAAATGCCCAAGTCATGAAATGTTGCCTTTCCTGATATTCCTGTCCTACAAGATTATGGTTTGAATATGAAAGGCCCCAACCTCATCCCCTGGCTCATTTCCAGCAGGTTACACTCATTTGGGAGATTCTGGAAACTTCATGAAGACGGGTTCTAGCTTGAAGAGGAAATGTATAAGGGCATGTATTTGAAGGTTACACCCACCAACCCCATTCCTTCTGAGCACTCTGCTTCCAGGCTGGCAGGAGGTGAAGATCTCCTTTGTTCTGCCCTCCAGCTGCCATGATTTTTTTTCTTAAACACAGGTAAATGCTTCCAGGCTGGCAGGAGGTGAAAATCTCCTTTGCTCTGCCCTCCAACTGCCATGATTATTTTTTCTTAAACACAGGGGAGCAAATGCCACAACGGAGCCCCCTGAAACTGTGAGCTAATACATTGACAAGTATTTGATCATAGTCACAGCAAGTCTGACTCACACAAATAACAGGAGAAGTCTATGCTGCTAGGACTGTTTCTTCTTGTTGAATCAACATTTTGGTGATGGAACACAAGCTTAATATACAATTAGCACAACTAGACTCCATTTTGTCAGTTACACCTGGTACCTGTAAGATGTACCAGGTGTAAGTGGTGCATCATTAGAATGACAAAGCAGAGACAAGGGACTCAGGACATCAGACAATGCAATTGTCACCACCCCCTCCCCCCAAAGCCTATGCCCTACTTTTTGAGAATTTAATTTTCATATTAATAGAAGGAGTGACCATTCAAAAATCATTTTCTTCAGAAGGGGAAATACTTACATGGAGATTATCCTGACTCTTAACCCCAGGAGAACTGTCCATTTCAAGGACTATGATCCCGAAAGGATTAAATGGAATAGTGAATATTAAAGTGTTTTATGAAGTGTAGATTTTACTTGAAAAGAAAAGGATGGACACACCTGTGTGATATGGGCTTCATTGTTATGTAAATCCTGCTGGGTCTCCCAGGTCCTGCTCAAATCTCACCTCCTCCAGGCAGTTGACAGCAAATCCCAGAACTCATCTCTCCCTTCTTCTGCCCTAAGAATCATGAGCTGACATTTCATGTGATCTTACATCTCATGCCGAGTACCTATTTTCTCATAGATCTTTGTGGGCAGTACCACATATTCCTGGAGAAGAGCCAACTGACGTGCTTATTGATCCAGCTATCATGAAGGGATAAATTTGTCAGAATCAGGAATGGCCAGACAAACACCTCTGATGCACCCACCTTCTCCAGTCCATCCCACACCAGCTTCCAGACCTGCCAACATCCCTGTGGACAGGGGATCTTGTTCGATAGTGTATGTGAAAATTCATTTTAAACTGTACACTTCAAACTGACTGTGAATGATTAATGCTGCAGGTTGATAGACAAAAGTTCAAAACAGAACGTGTACATAAGTCAAATTTAGAGGATCCATCAATCATGGGGAGCAGTATTTCTTTCCTCTAGATGGAATCCAGTAAAGTAGAATCTTGTAAAACCCTGAACTCATAAAATCTTCATAAAATGTCTAGATTTGCCATGGAATTTTATCCAATCTGAGCTTCACTTTTATCTCCTAAGGAATTGGGCAGTTACATATATCCATTTTGAAGTTTTCTTCTGTTTCTACAAGTAAATAAATGTTGCAAAATTGTTCTTTTGGCCTTTTATTTGCATAAAATAAAAGACAGAGAAAACATGAATAACCATGGGAAACCTACCAAACATTTTTATTCCTTAAACTTAAAGTATGATCTTTGACCCTGAAATTCCTTTGAAATTGGAATCTATTAACATTAATAACATTCATAATTCTAAATTGATTTTTACAAGACAGGGAGCCTGTGCTGGGTGTGTGACATCAGGAAAAATATCAATGAACAGATTTTTAAAGCATATTGCAAGAAATCCCAGTTTATCTCAAGGAGGGATTTCATGAGAAAAATCATATAAATGCATCATTTGCATGGAGTCCTAGGGAATGAGGGCAGACCGTGAACTTTAGCAAGTTACTTATTTGTGCCTCAGTTTCCATCCCATTAAAATGGACAATAACAGTGTCTACAACTTAGAATTACATAAACAACTGAATAAAGTGGTATTTTTATTATCTTTTATTTTTCTCATGTATAAAATTGGGATTATAATAGTATTTACTTATGAATGGTCTGTAAGAATTAAATAAAAAGAAAGTAGGCAATACTTTTAGGACAATAACTAGTCTATGGCAAGAGCTCACTTTGGGTAGCTAATTTAATTACTCCATATAAATGTATAATATGCTTCCTATACAAAGCAGGGACTTTCCTCATTTTGTGAGGGTGCGGGGTGTCAGTGAAAGAAACAGCCAAACCACTTGAGTCCTTCTGGTAATCTAATGTCACATGATGAAAGTAAACCAGGTCCAAGGAAAAAACAAGTGACCGGACAAGGACTCAGAAAGAAGCTAAGGAAATGCATCCTTGGACAAAGTCTTTATTGCATAAAATAAGGAAGAAAACCACATGGCTCTCTCTGGATGGCCACTGGGACAGACTTCAAGGAGGCACAGGAGAGAGATTGGGTCTAGTTAGGGCACTTGAGGGGGAAACAAGATTGTATAAGGAAGCAAAATGCAAGCTATATGTGTCATTTTAAATGATCTAATAGCTACAGTTTTTAAAAAAAGGAGAACAGGTGAAATGAGTGTAACACAATGTGGTTTGAATTAGGTGTCCCCATAAACTCGTGTATTCTGAATACTTGTCTCCAGCTGATGGCAATTTGGGAGTTGGATTCTTGCTAGAGGAGGTGTGCTGTTGGGGGCAGACGTATGGGAGTTATAGCCAGCTTACCCTTGCCAGTGTTTGGTACACTTTCCTACTGCTATTGTCCACCTGATGTTGGTCAGGTAATGTCCAGCATCTGCTCATGCACAGAGCTTCCTCTCGAGCCAAAACGAACCCTTTCTTCCCAAGATGCCTTTGGTCCAGCAACATGAAGGTAACTGCAACACCCAATTTATCTCAAGAATCATTCTAGCACTTAATTGCCATAATAAATATCACCAAGATATCTATGTTATCTTGCCCCCTCCCCACCTCTCTCCATTTGTGGTAATTATCTTCCCTTTGCTGGAATAAAACAACAGATCAGAAGCAGCTTGTAGAAAGAAGCCAAGGTTTTATTTCTGGTTTACCATTTCCAGGGAAAGTTTCCCTCATGGCAGGGAAGGCATGGCAAGAACAATCAGTTGGGTGCCACATCTTCACATCAGCATGGAGGAAGCAGAGAGAGTCTGTTCAGTGTGGGAAGTGGGTCTGGCCTATAAAACCACACACATCTACCCCCCCCCAGCAATGTACATCCTCCAGCAAGGCTACAATTCTCAAAGGTTCCACTAGATAGGGATTAAGTATGAGGTTTAACCACAATCACATGAGGCCATTGGGCACAGTTTACACTGAAGCCACCACACTACTCAGTCTTTGAGCCATGCCATGCATGTCCCACTTGAAGCACATCTCAATCCATACCTACACATTGACCTGCTCTGTTGCCACCTGTGCCCTGGTTTACCATGGTGCGTGATGCAAGCACAGACCCAGAGCTGTAGCTCATGAAATGAGTTTGGATTTCATTCTAGATGAGAGCAGAAGCCACTGGAGAATTTAGAGCATGGTAAGGTGTGTACATGTGGTGTGTGTATGTGTGGGATTACCTGATTTAATTTCATCTTTAAATCATCACTTGCTTCATCAAGTATGAGTCTTTCCTCACACACTTGGATGAACAATAAATATCTCATTTTATTTTTTTCAAATCAAAGCCAGTTACAAGCTTCACCTGCTAGGTTGTTGTGTATTCTTGAGTGTTATGTGATTAAGGCTCCCTTTTTACTTTTCTTTTAAATCTTTAATTAATGAATGAATTGGTTGTTCATGTGGGCAGTGGAGGTGATCAAAGGAGACAGGTATGTAGTGTTACAGCATCTGAAAATCTTTTAAACATTTGTCTATCCTGGTGAGTATTGAGAAAAATTTCCTAAGTCCCAAAATTACCAGAAGTATGTGGCTTCCAGAACCTTCCTTAGCACAGGCATATTGTAAAAAAAGGAATCCCAATCCAAGCCCAGAATGCTTGGTTCTTAAATGTAGAACACATACTAATTTCCCTGTTTTTCCCATTTTAGGGTTACTTTTTCCTCTTCCTCTCTCTCTCCTCCATTTTCACAGGATGCCTAGTATGATCTTTTCTATCACTCAGCTTTCAGAGAGTGAAGAGTTTTCTTCCAAAATCTCTTGCCTTCCTACTCCTAGCTCTTAAGTCAGTGATTAAGAGTGTAAGTGGGGGCTGGAGAGATGGCTAAGCGGTTAAGGAGCTTACCTATAAGGCAGAAAGACCTGAGTTCAATTCCCCAGTACCCACGTAATGCCAGATGCACAAGGTGGCACATGAGTTCTGGAGTTCTCTGGGCGCCCTGGTGTGCCCATTTTTTCTCTCTTTCTATCTCTCACTCCCATAAATAAATAAAAATATTACAAATAAAAAGAGTATGAATGGGCTTCACTCTGCTCAGAACAAAGAAATGAGAAATAAGAGGAAATATATGAAAATTAGTGAATTGGCTTTTTGTGCTATTTTTATTGCATAGCAGTCATTTATTTGATTATTGGATATTTTGAAATGTCTGTAAACTATTTTCTAAATCAGTACAAATTTACTATATGTACATACTACATATTGGTCATAATCCCATCAGGTGGGGTCATAAATATTCCAGTCAGTAGCTCATGGGGGAACACTGCCTCAGTATGCTTCTCCCACTCGGTAGCTCTTATAATCCTTCCAGCCCCTCTTCTGGAAGGTTCCCTGAACCTTGAAAGGTATGGTATAAGTCTCCTTTAGTGTTGAGCTCTGTGCATCCTCTAAAGTTCTGCTTTGTTCAGTTTTGAGTCTCATCCATGTCTGTGGCCTTCTCTCTGGAGTTGGCTGTCAGGCTATCTGTGAAAGCAGCACTTGTGTTTAAATTGCCGCTTCCTCTGTAATGTCTCCTGAGCCCTGGGAAGTATATAGAGATGACTTGTCTCATGCTAGGCAGTCAGCTATTTTTTCTCATCATATTGAGAGATATGATTGAGATCCCTGGTATTTTCTGTCTTCTGTAGAAAGCAGATTCTCCAACCAAGAACAGCATGGATCAAAGGGGAAAGCACAGTCATTTAAAATACTCTTTGATTTAGATACCCACCCATCTTAGACAAAGAACAGTGGGAGCTTCTCTCTAGAGTCTATAACCTTATTGTCCTTGGGACTGACTTGACTTTCCAAGCAGAAATTCTCCAAGAGCCTGTGTGGCACTGTCGCACAGGTGTGTGTACCTTCCTGGATGGTCAATTCCATAGCTTGCAGGATCCCCGGCTTCTTCATGCTGTTGGTGACCCTGATCCCCAAGAGTCCTCATAGCATTTTCTAGCACTATGAGGGCTAGCCAGGAAAGAGCTGGCCTCCTTCTCAGTTCCAGTATGATCTCTCAGTGTCTTGAGGCCACAGCCTTCGGTGTCTTCAGCAATAGACTTACTACTTAGCTCTGGTGTGTAGTCAAGTCTCTGGCAATGGCCTACATTGTTTTAGGGATCTCCTGAGCCTCCTTTACCAACAACTCCGTGGGGGGTAACTCTGCTCTGTCATTGGGATTTACCAAGGTCATCAGACTTTGCAAGCAAGCACATTAACTACTGAAGCCCTGTCTCCAGCCCAACAGTTATACCTTTTAATTAGTTAGAGACATATTAGCCAGAAGTGTGATTTAGGTATGACTCTTGTGAAAGAATAGAGACACAAGTAAATGGTTTTTATGATTTATTCCTGTCTAATTTTCTTTCTTTCTAAGGTCTTGACGTTTCAAGCGCAGTACGTGAACCAGCCAGCACTGCTCTCCCTTGGGATTTACAAACAAAGAATCCTGATAAATCCATAGTTCGAGTGACTCAGCAGCCATATTTGACCAAGTCTTCACTCCAGTGGGAGAAGCCCTGGCATACGATGCAGTGGTCCTCAGTTGGAGCTTGTGTTCATTGTCAGTTAGTAGCTCCTGCTGATCAATTCATTCTTCAAAGGGTTATTTCAGGGTGCCTACAAGATATGAGGGGCAGGGATTAGAAGCTGCATGGATGCATAACAGTATCAGACAGGAGCTGGAAGTCTAGTAGGAGAGATGAGATACA
Source organism: Zapus hudsonius (assembly GCA_004024765.1). Taxonomy (NCBI): domain Eukaryota; kingdom Metazoa; phylum Chordata; class Mammalia; order Rodentia; family Dipodidae; genus Zapus; species Zapus hudsonius. The sequence goes on along the minus strand of PVHP010021627.1, from coordinate 9,693 downwards.
AACAAAACAATGAGGAGAGAGCTCTCAGAATACTCCCAATACTTGGCTGGGAGTTGGGTTTGTTACAGTGAGTTGCTCAGGGGACAGACATGCAGGATTTTAGCCAAACATGAAACATGGGAAGGATTTATTGTTATAAATGACAGAGTTATATTCTTTTTGAATCCAAGGTCATGGGAAGAATCACAAGGAAAGAAGACAGTTTCCTGTAATGAAGGCACAAGCCCAAGTCAGACAACACTTAGGAGGAAAGTAACAAAGTGCCATTTCTCTTACACAGACCTAAACCGAGCAGGAGACAGACTCCAGAAGGTGACAGTTTGCTTCCAGATTTCACTTTTCCTTGAGGCATGCTTAGTGGCAGACTGCTGAAAAGAGATAGCCACTAAGACATTCTTCCAGCTAGCAGCTGTGCCCTTGCAAACAGGAGATATGTCTCAAACTCCAGATGACCCCCCTCCCACCCCAGTTTTGCAACCAGTGTGGGCAGGTTGCAGAGGTGTGAAATTGAAAAGACCATGAATATACATATCATAACCTTCATAAGATAATGCTTTCTACATACTCGAACAGGAGATTTCCCAGAGGGAGCCATGGGACTTTTCTCTCTAATGAGATTCTTCATGTGTGCAGAGGACTACAAGTGTTTCCTGCCCACAATAAGGGAGCTGAGTCGCAAAGCACACTGGGAAAAAAGATGCTGTAATTTGTCTCCATTTATGTTCCTTAACCTCTTTCAACATTAATGCAACTTAATTCAGAGTCCCACCTTTCATTGAATTTATAATCTCATTTTATCCTTTGAGTCATTATTTTCCATGGTTTTTTAAGGGTCACATTGTCCATAAAGCACAATTAGAGGTAAGATGCCCTTTTCAGGGTCAATGACTCTACACGACTTTTGTAAATATGACTGGCATGTTCTATTTTTATTGTTTGATTAGCTTTAGCAATCAGGAATGTAAGATGCCATTGAAACGTCATGTGCATTAACACCACATGTGATACCAAGAGAAAAAAACACAATGTGATCGTGCATTATGGGCTGTTGTAGTCAGCCACACACCGCTGGGATGAATCTCCAAACCAGGCACGATTTGGAGAGGAAAGTATTTATTGAACAGATCCATGGGAAGTTAAGGAAAAAGGCTGGCCCCCTTTCACAGATCCAAGCAGAGACAGAGACAGAAGCCCACCACCAGCACCTCAAGCAAGCATACTCCAAACTAGCAAATAAGAGGAACTCCAGGCTTGAGCTCAGACTGCTTTTTACCACCCTAGAAACACCTTAGGGCTGAACCCTAGGATCTGGCCAAGGTGACAATTAACAATTTAATAAACACAATCATAATAAATTCGATTGGGGGACATTATTCAAACTACCACAATCCACCCTTGGCCCCCAATAGAATTATAACTATCTATATTATGTTTAGTCCAATTTTAAATGTCCCACAGTCTTCATTAACTTTAAATTTTATAAAATCAAAACAAGTTACAAACTTTTAACATATAATGGCACAGAGCAAACATTTCCAACTGCTATGAGGCATAACAAGGAAAGACTGGGCCAATGCAAACTCAACAAATATCAGCAAACATCCATATCTGCAGCTTAAGTCCCACAGCACAGTGAGACAGTCTGCAGATTGACTGAGTACTTGGGGAAACTTCCATCCCAAGCCAACAGCGCTCCATGGTAGCCCTTGCACAGTCATGGTATGTCCAAAACGTCTTTGGGTCTCCATTCCAAATGACGGTTCACTATCCAATGGCTTTGATATGGGTTGCTAATAATTATTATTTGTAAGCAACGCGTGGGGAGAGAGAGAGAGTATTTTGGAATCCTCCTCCCCCCCTCCTCCGAGTTCGTGTCCTCCGATGTACAAAGAATTATACACAGGGACCAGGATAATTCTTAATTACACATTTATTCCGAACTTGATTAATTGGGAAAAGGAAAATGGGATGTAAGGGTCGACCAGCCGCCGCGTGGTCTGTGAGTTTACAGGGAAGTGCATAAAATCACCCAACAAATCATAAAAACATACAGAAAGGAGCATAAATTCACCAAAAGTTAAGAAAAGGAGTAGCACCCATGTTGAAGAAATTCTCCCTCCCCCCCCTCCCTGATCTCGTTACCAAGATCAGGGAGGGGTGAGGGGTACACTCACCAGCCCGGTTTTGAGCACCTCCTGGCCCAGCGTCCAGACAAAAGAAGAAGGCCAAAGCCCCGGGGGCACGGACTTTTAAGGATTTTCTGGGGGGGAGTGGCAAACCTTGGCCTGGGAATGTCGCATTATCATGAGGTCATCTGTCTGAGGCCACATTCCTATCTACCTGTGGGAGGGTCTTTCTCCTAATCCCTCTCAGCTTCACTTGCCAACCAGGGACTTTACACCCCATTCCAAATACTGCATTTCAGCAGCAGCTCCTGGAACCTTGTGCACTCCACGACCAACTCCATGCATGCATTCCTCATGCTTCCAAAGGCAATACCAGGTATGCAGGACACAACCATTTTGTTAATTCAGGAACAAAACAAACATGACCTTGAAGAGTAGATTCCTTTCTTTCAGGGATTTCCTTTCCAAAGAGTTTGCACAGTCCATCTTTCTGTCCTTCCTAGGTGGAAACACCTCAGGCATTTCTCCATTGTTTCAATGTAAAGCAGTTGGGCCATAATCAAAAGCTAGTCTCTGCCAGTAATTTAAACTTCCTTTGAGGTTTTTCCAACTTCAAATCCTAAATCTCAGTCCCATATCAGTAGCCAAGCACAGAGTCCATTTCTTAAACTCAGCCTTGGTCGAACTCTCTGGGCACAGGCAGTAGGACGCATCCACCCCTTGGCCCAGGCACACACTTCTATTAAAGTTTTCTGCAGTCTCTTCTTCCCCTTAGAAAGGCCTCAAGCCAAGCCTCCAAATGCAATTCTCTCTGCACTGAGCATTTCCAAATTCTCACCAGAATAGTCCATAAAACTTGGCTTACCTCTCTGGAAGGCATTTTCAGTTGCAAGTACCAAGTCCTTGTCCATTCCTCCAGCACACAAGTTCCAGAAGATCAAAATCCACATGGTCAGATTTATCTCAGCAAATCACCCCACTTCTGGTACCAAATCTGTAGTAGTCAGCCACAAGCCGCTGGGGTGAATCTCCAAACCAGGCATGATTTGGGGAAGAAAGTATTTATTGAACAGATCCAGGGGAAGTTAAGGAAAAAGGCTGCCCCCCCTTTCACAGATCCAAGCAGAGACAGAGATAGAAGCCCACCACCAGCACCTCAAGAAAGCACACTCCAAACTAGCAAACAAAAAGAACTCCCGGCTTGAGCTCAGACTGCTTTTTATATATGAATAGCTAGAATTCCAGACCCACCCCAGAAACACCTTAGGGCTGAACCCTAGGATCTGGCCAAGGTGACATACCTCCTCCAGCCAGAACTGGCTGGAGACAATTAACAATTTAATAAACACAATTATAATAGATTCTATTGGGGTATATTATTCAAACTACCACATGGGCCGAAGTCAGTATTAATCTAATTATTCTATTGTAAAATAAATATTTTGTCCTTAGAGAAGCCATACACCACATTAGGAACTTTTGGCTGCCAGAATCCAGTTTTGAACTTACATTTTCACCTTGGAAAACTTACAAAGGAGACGAAGCATCTTGCCAATGGTAAGCCCAAAATGGTGAAAAATACAAAGAAACCCTTCATCCGCTTTCATGAGTACAGAGAACATCAAGCCAGGGTCAGAGCAGCCTGAGGAATGTTCCAAGTGAGATTTCTGTAAGGGAATCAATGACTTTTCCAAAGTGACACTGTGAAGCAAGAGGCCCCTAGTTAGAGCAAACACTGAGGGCAAGGGGAGGGCATGGGCCACAGTTCTTTCAGACTTGCATAATAAATCTTTTAATGTTAGACTTTAAAAAGTAATCCCTTTGCTGTTCAAGGCGGTCTGAGCATCCAGGAAGCAGCTGACAAGGAGTGGGCACTGTCAGCTGGAGAGAATGACTCTGTGGCGGAAGTCAGTTCAGTCAAATGAGAGAAGCCAAGTGTTCTCCGGTTAGGCAGGCCCTGAGCTTGAATCCTAACTTTCCAGTTCATTTCAAAACCCCAAGAAAACTTACTGGGTTGGATCCACTGAAAAGTAGTACCAGTGAGTTTCTATCTTTACCCAACAAGTTAACTAGTCTCTCCATGACTCGGGTTCCCCACCTGTAATATCAAAAATAGCTATGATGTGCCCAGTAAAAGTGTAAATATGTGAGTGTAAATAAATAGGCATCTATTTATTACACATAAATATATATACCTTATAAGAATGTTTAATAGATTTATTGCAAATGCATTTCGACTATTGATGTTGTGAAAACAATTATTGTTGCTGTTGGGTTATCAATGATCTCATATCACAGAAAAACAATGAATATTATGACCCTATGGAATAAAATTGTGTCTAAATCTCTACTTTCCTCAGAGTTTTAGAGATGTGGAATTATCACATATTTGAATGTCAGCCATGAGTTAGAAGAGGAACGGCTTATCCATCACAGTGGAAGGGGTAGGTAAGACGACACAGGGGAGATGCTGCCTAAGGGTGAGCAGACAGTCCCATAAAGACCCAGAGGTATGTGCAAACACTCTGAGGCATCATGGGAAGTGTGGTCCTTTCACAGAAGTGGTTCAGTTTCATTAAATGTGCTGGAGAAGGTGAGGAGGGGTGTGCAAAGAACAGAAAGATTGTCAAGGGCTCCCCTGTCATGTTCCAGACTTTGAACTAACCCTGTGGACATTCTTCTTCCAAGGTAGCCCTTGGGAGCTCTGACCATGACACTTCTTATTCCACAATGGCTCATGTTATCATATAGTGAAAAATCTCAAGGTGAACTGATGTCTTTGGGTCAGCATATCTTAAGAAGTGTCAAGTCAGACACTATCCATTGCATGTCCAAGAAACCCGTAGAAATATGCAGCACTGGCTTATCCATGAAACTGTGCAAACAAGCAAATAGGCTCACCTGGTTAATATGGTAAACCCTAGTGACTTGAGCCCTTTTTTTTCCTTTTTTTTTCTTTATTGTTCATAATGAGTTACATTGTCTAGTGGGCCAACCATGAGTTGTTATCCCCAATTCCCCATTGCCCCCCTTCCCCATCCCCAGTCAGCTGGATATCCTCCTCCGTGGGCTGTCTGTATCAGTCTTTGTAGTAGCTTGATGCAACCTAGAAACTTCATCTTACTCAAGTCAAGTCCCAGAGGAAGAGCCACCTTCGATGCTCTAGGGAATCCAGAGGGGGGGGGTGTCAGAGCTCCTCCCTCTCAGCCCTTCAAGGGCTCAGGTGGGGGCATTTAGGCAGATTTCACAGTGGCAGCTCCATCCAAAGGAATGTGATAAATTCCTAGAATATATACCAGTCCTTCATGTCAGAGCGGCCTCTGGCACAAGGATTACACTATGATTTACTGAACTTGGCTCGTCTGTCTTCCTGGATTGCCTTTGACTGCCTGTCAGCCCAGGAAATTATTTACCTCCCCAGAGTTTAAACTAATCCCTAGTTTTCTTCCCTTCATCGCCACACAGCTTATTCACCTGTCAGATGGCAACTATATTTCTTTTAGCTCCAGGAAGTCTACTTACTTTGAACTTATGGGGCAGATGATAGGGTCCAAGGACCTTAACTTGGGGAGATTCCACAGGTTCCTGTCAACCACGGTAGGAACATGATTATGCCATTTTTTTTTTCATTTTTCAGTAGTGATATCAATTTTATAAAGTAATGTGTTACATTATGGTTTTTCATGCACATATAATATATATATATATATTATAATAATATATATTATATAATATAATATGTTTGAATAAAACATACCCTTCAATTAACTTTCTTACTGGTCACTCTCTCACCCCCCCTAAATAATTCTCTTTTTCTTTCTCATTTTTTTTAAATCTCAGTTTGGTATATAAAAGAAATATGCAATATTTGTCTTTCTTTTTTTTTGGGGGGGGGGTTCAAGGTAGGGTCTCACTCTAGCTCAGGCTGACCTGGAATTCACTATGTAGTCTCAGGGTGGCCTCAAACTCACAGTGATCCTCCTACCTCTGCCTCCCGAGTGCTGGGATTAAAGGCTTGCGCCACCACACCCGGCGCAATATCTGTCTTTCTAAGTCCATTTTATTTTGTTTAACACAATGATCTCCAGTTCCATCCATTTTCCTGAAAATGACATAATGTTATTCTTCTTTATAGCTGAATGAACTTCATTGTATATATACTACATTATCTTTATCTTTATCAGAGCACATAATCTGTTGATGGGCACCTAAGCTGATCCCATTCCTTGCCTCTTGTGAATAGTAAAAGGGAGCCTGTAGGGATCGTTTTGCTATTCTAGCCTGGTGTCTTCCAGGTGTGCACCAGGAGGAGTAGAGTTGGTTTTATGCTAGTTCTACTTTGAGTTTTATGAGAAACCTCCATACTGATTACCATTGTGCATAGACTAAATTACTTTCTGTCAACCTTGTACTGGAGTTTATTTTCCCCACATTCTCTCTAAAATTTGTTGTTGTTGATAATGTCTTAACGTTTCACTGGAATGAGATGGTCTGAAGATGGTCTTCATGTGCATTTTTCAGATGAATAATGATGTCGAACATTTAACTTTTCTTTTTATCTGCTATTTAGATCCCTTCAAATTGGAGTCTTTTTCATTTGGGGTTTTCTCAGGAACCCCCATTCCACCAAATGAGGGGCTGCAAGCATTGCATACATTTTCCCTCTGAAGGTCTCTCCCCTTTCTTTGTTGCTTAGAGCATATGGTTGGATAAACCTCCATGGTGTTTATCAGAAGGTACTCTTGTTAAAAGTGCAGTGAGGTACTAAATAGACATTTTGCCCTGTTGCAATTAGTTCCTCACTGCTGGCAGAAAGTACCCCATCAAAAGCAGTCGATGGGAGAAAGGGGTTTACTTTGGCTTACAAACTGGTGGGGAGGGGGAAGCTCCATGATGGCAGGGGAAACTAAAGCAGAAGCTGGACATCACCTCCTGGCCAATACCAGATGGATAAGCAGCAGCAGGAGAATGTGCCAAACACTGGCAAGGGGACTCTGGATATAACTCCCATAACCTCACCCCCAATAACACACCTCCAGCAAGCTTCCAAGTCTAAAATTGTCATCAGCTGGGGACCAGGCACTCAGAACAGATAAGTTTATGAGGGACACCAGAATCAAAGCACCACATACCCCGTTATTTATCTTTTCCATTGGTAGTCTGATGAGAGCTCAAAACCAGATTAGACCATCACTCACTCTGACAGCCCCGTATAAAATCTTGTAAAGCAGGAAGGGACTGTTCCAGGCCCCTGCTAAGAGGCAGTTAAAAGAAACAGAAAATATTAGAAGTCAGAAGACTTATAAAGAAATCCAGACCAACTTCTGTTTTTCTGCTACTTTGATTCCCACGTTACAATGGGGCAATTCTTTCAAAACACTGACCCAAATATTCAGGAAACTGAGACTGTGCAGTAGGAAAAGATCCCCCACCAGTAGTGTTTTTAGTTTCTGGTGGCACAGCCCTCTGAAGTGATGGGTTCTCTCAATGATCATCATACTATAATCAAGCTTATATTACCAAATAACTGTGACCTACAAAGTCAGATACCATTGCATTCTAGCAGAAGCCAACGTGGCACCAGATGTCAAACGTTTATACTAACGTCATGGAAGAAATGCTTGAAACAGAAAGGATGCTATCTATAAAATTAATTTCCCTGCGATGTGGAAATGACTACCATCGATCAATTTAAATGGTAGATTTCTGTGATCTTCAGCCTCCATCTGAATTAGGTGATCAAGACTTGCCAGGAAGTGAGAAGCAATTAAGGAAAGAGTAGAACTTTCTAATTCCAGAAAGGCAGGGCACTCTTTTTTTTAAATTAATAACTCTACTGACCTGTATGAAAAATTTACCTTGACAAAAGCTTACAGCATGGAATCCAGTTTTAATTGTGTGGCTGTTGTGAGATTTGTGCTTATTAATGTCAGATCTCTCGAGCATATGTATATGTGGTATGTGTGCATGTGTGTGTGCATTTGTCTGGTGCACGTGTGTTGGGGCAGGTGTAGATGTGTGTGTGTGTGTATGTGTGTGTGTGTGTGTGTGTGTGCACATGGAGGGTAGAGATTGAGGTCACGTGTCTTCATCACTCTCTACCATTTTACTGATTCAGCTAGCCTAGCTAGTCATCTTGCCCTGGGAATCACCTATCTTTCTTTACCTCCTGAGCATGGGGATTACAGGTGGACCACCACACCTGCCACATCTGGAGGGGACCAGGAAATCTGAACTCAGGTCCTCATGCTTGCACAGCAGCCACTTTATTCACTGAGCCATCCCCTATCCCCTTCAACCAGTCCCTAATGTCCTATCTTAAATTTAGTGAATCTTTTTTGAGAAAGGAAGTAACATGTATTTCCATCTCTGCTCAGTTGTGTAAGTATGTGTCTTGGGCATAGGTCATTTCCTTACAGAGTCATAAAGAGCCATTGTGTCCAGTACAGGGCATGTTCCTCTGGGGATATGTCACCTGCTGCTGCGTGCACTGGTTCCTCTTAAGCACAAGCATCTTGTGACACTTGGTCAACTGCACTGTTAGTTCAATCCCTGGTGAGGAGGGAATGGATTAAGATCCTGAAGCTACTGTCCAGAGCAAAATACTGGTTCTGAGGAGCTTACCTACACTTTTCTCTGTATGAGCAAAGCATCGTTTCCTCTAATACCTGTGAAGGTCATGTCTTTCCTGGTTACATTTGGGGACAGCCGCTCCTGGTGGCAGGTGAGGCTAAGCTCTTGGCTATCATCCATGCACTGGAACTCCTCCAAGAGAGAGGTAACAGGTGCCATTTTCTCAACAATTTTCTCCCCAGTTCTAGCTCTGGGACAATCCTAATTTTTCAAAGAGCTAAGGAGAACTTTGAAAATGGGTATGGAAAACCCATTGTACAATATTTGTCTATTGGGCAGCAGAGAAGTTGCCTGCAATTTCAAAGGTGCACCTTAGGAAAAAGAAGTCTGCTGATGCGTTACTCTTGTGGCTTAGAAGTGAAAGCCTTTGTTATGTGTATTAATGGTTTTAATGTCACTGTGATAAAATTACCATATACTTGGTCCAGGAAATTCCAAAAGCAATGTTGAGCCTAAGGATTATTTGTGTTTTTGGAAGTTTATTTGGTAGGATAAAAGGCTTACATAGGGGTCTGATAGCATGGATGTTGCAGAATTGACAATGAGCTGTCCTCTATTGTGGACAGCCAGGGTCAATTGCTGGGACCTTCTGAGGAATCCTAGCAGTGTGTCCCTGCATCGACCCTCTGAGGGACAGGATGAAAGGCTAAGGAACCCACAACTTAATCCCCATCGCTTGAAGGTCAGCTCCTCAGAGCACAGGGACCTGGCAGGTGCTTGAGTCAGAAAAGAATTTGAAGCAAGCACAAGAAGCATCAAAACTAATGCTCAATAGAGCCAATTTGAAAAAGAAATGAGATTTTGTTTTAATTATAAATGATTCACTATTTTACTACATTGAGACCCATTGGCCAGCATCCTAAAATCATTCTAGCTATGTGTTTTCATACTGTTATTTTTTTATTAAAATATTTTCTTTATTCATTTTCAAGCA
>PVHP010021626.1:0-29240 GCA_004024765.1 Zapus hudsonius | reverse complement strand
TCATGTGATGCTCTATTTTCGTTTTTAATTAGAATGTCCTCTGAGTTCCCTTCTTGTTCTTGTGGATGAGAAAAGAAAATTAATCAAAAATATCTTTGTGAGCTCAGAAACAATTAAAATGCAATCCTTGTAAAGGTGTTATCAAATCGAGAAGATGTGGAATTGGTTGTTTGGGGTTATCATTATCAAAGGCAAATTCTCACTCTAAATGTAAAACTTGTCTGATAAGCCTTATTATATCAAGTTGAAACTGATTTGTAAGAACAAAAAATGGATCCTTGATTCTGGTTGTAAGTGTCTAGTATCAAGTTAACAGGGTGTCCATTACCAACGGCTGATTGTGATAAATGCTGTCTTGGAAGGAGACAAATCCTGAGAAATAATTGGATTTGCTAAATCCAGACTTGCCTTGGCTTTCATTCTGGCACCTGCAACAAAGGACAGCTGTGGTGGACTCCCACCAAGTAAATACTGTTAAGCTCATTTACACGAACCTTTTGGCTGTGATCAAGTGAAGTATCCGGTTCATCCATCTATGCCTTTGTCAAGGGACTCACATTGCCTGGCCCTGCGACTTATGAGGTGATCTGTGGGATTTGGCCGGCCAAGGAAATCGTGTCCATCTTGAACAGCTTTGAGTTTTATTTATGATCTGAGTGAAATAGCATGATAATGATGACGACAATAATACCTCGGATGGATAAACACCTCAACCCCAAGGAGCTCAGAGGGCTTGGCTGATATTTATCTAATTAATCCCCACCACATGCTTGGGGAACTGGCATGCGGCATTATCCTCAGTCTAGGAACAAGAAAAACAGGGCAAAAGTGATGATCCTGGGATCACTGAATAAGCTGCTTCGGAGGAAAGGACTTCTCATCACACAGTGTAATGCTGGGATTAAAATAAATAATGCTGTCATAGAATTGTCATGGTTTTAAGATTTCCGATAAAACTACATATGGCACTGTGAAATACCACTATGCAGTAATTGTGTGAGTGCTCAGGAAGCGTTATTCCAGTAGAGGCAACTAACAAACAAGATCATTAAGTATGGGAATGTATGATACCCTCAAATGACCTATAAATTATTTTTATTTACATATGCTGAACATTGTTTTTGGACCAAGTTCCAACTGAATTCAAAAAAAGCATGGCTCTCGCTAGCTCTCTTTCTCTGTCCTTTCTCTCTCCATCAAATAAATAAAAATATTTTTAAAAGGATAAATAGGGCTGAATAGGTGGTCAGCGAATTCATGAGTTCAAATCCCCAGAAGCCACGTGAGCATCTGTAAGCCCAGCACACCAACAGCTAGGTGGGAGGAGACACAGGAGATTCCTCTAAAAGTTCACAGGCCAGCTAGCCTGGTGCATAACACAAGAGTGGACAAGAAGAGACTCTGCCCCAAACAAAATGAGAAAGAAGGACTGACACCCAAGATTGTCAATCTCTGACTTCCGCATGTGTGCCAGCCACCTGTGCCCCGGCATGCACAAGCCCACATGCACTCACGTACCAAAAAGGAGAAAGGTAGCAATAACTTGTGAAATTTACTTTTTATTTATTTATTTATTTATTTATTGATTGATTGATTGATTGATTGATTGATTGATTGATTTAATTTGTGAGAGAAAGAGAATAGGCCAGCCAGAGCTTCTTTCCACTGCAAATAAACTCCCAGATGCATGTGCCTTCTTGTGCATCTGGCTTTACGTGGATATTAGGGAACTGAACCCAGGCTACCAGGCTTTTTGAGGAAGTGCCTTTAACATCTGATCCATCTCTCCAGCCCCAACTTATGAAAAATTTTATGCACTACTCCAAAAGGAGTTCAAGACTACTTGACGTAAACATCCACATTCTATCACTTATTTCTTGCTTATTATTTAATATTTTCTCTCTTTAAAAACTACTTGGGATAAAATAATGATTTTTCCCATGTTTCTGAAATATTATCAAAATAAAATAACAGATACATCTGATGATTATATTGTGGTATATATCAAAGAAATGCGATTGCATAGCAGATGTAGAAGGTGTTATTAGGCCCTTCAGCCTGTGAATCAACCTTTCCTGGTCCTCATAAGATCAACTGACCATTACATAACATCACTAGCGTTAATGAGCTAAGTATCCCCAAGAACCTGTCAGTCTTCGCGAACCTTGAAATTAAAGCAATTGTCATTGTTTACCTGTGCACATTTTTCTACATCTACATACCAGGTCTTTTCTTTTTCTGCAAGAAGGATAGCTGTACTTCCTTGCAGCAGAACATCTCTCTGACAATGGTACAAAGCAGGCTATAAGTATGTAGAAGCAGAGAAAGAAGATTTTGCTCATAGCCCAAAAGCCAGATTATTGCAATATAATTTTGCTGAAGGCCTCTGCTCCTAATAAAATATGAAATCATCAAAAAATAGACATATTTTTGTCACAGAGAATGTAGTGTCCAGCAAAGGGACAAACAGCAGATGATCTGTCTGGTTAGGGAAGTAGTTTTAGGCTGGATGCTCCAAATTCCTAACTTCTCTGTACTATCCACTCTGGGTACATTCCAATCATAAAATAAGTTCTTTAATAAGATTTTTATTTTTATGTCACTGTTTTGGAACAAAGAGATACGGATGGATGGATACCACTTCTTATATGTATGGTATTATGTTAAGCACTTTCATGTTTCTGAGTTATTTAATCTTCCCAAAAACGCTGATCTTCTTATGGGCAAACAATTCATAAGTAAAATGTTGGCTGAATGGCTGAATGAGAGAGATAGGTGGTATCTACATTTTACAGATAAACAGGTTCATAACAAAAAATGGTATCTGATTTAGCACCATCACTAAAATTTTCAAGCCAGAGTTCAACACCTGAACCTCTTAAAATAAGTGCAGAATCTTTTCTAATGCACAAATGTCTGCCCACATAGACAACTGGGATTTTTAATTTATTCATTGTTAATAATTAGATGAGATCATAATTGTATGAGCAAGTCTTGTGGTGATACCCCATTTCCCTCCTTATCCCCAACCCACTGGGGCCATCCTCAGTGGGATTGCTGGACCAGACCATTGGGTAGGTTGAATTGTACAAAAAGTAGCCAGTTTTTAATTTGTGTGTTGTTGCTGACGGGGGTGACGTCTCTAGATATTCTCCCCCACCATGGCTCTTACAATATTTCACCCCCTCATCCTCTGATAATTTTTCTGAGTCATGGTGGGTGAGTTTTAAGTCTGCTTTATTGTTGATGTCTTAAGAGACTCAGAATTTCTGCTTTGGACTGTGCCGGGTGTCCTCGGTGTCTGTCTCCATTATCCTTTCATACGTCATCGGACTTGCTGTGGAGGTAGTTCTCTTGCTCATCTCACCACATTTGGGCCCCAGATGTGAGTCAGGTGTGATTCATCTTCTGCCTGTGTGTCGGCCATCATCCCATGTCTTGTTAGTGGAACTGGGTTGCCCACAGTTCTCAATGCTGTCTGAAAAATATAAACAGAATCTTCAACGGAGAGTGAGATCAGTGTAGGCTAAACAAACATTGTGTCAATTTGTTAATTTTCTAATGGTATAGCCTCTCTGTAGATCTCTATTTAGTGGGAGTTTCCCCTTGGAGTCCAGGTTCTTGGTCCCAATAAGATTTTGCCATGGATCCCAAGTTCCAGTTAAGGGTTCCCTGCCACTGAGCAGATCTCTTAGCCAATCAGCAAGCTGCTGATTACCCACCCAGGTTTGGCACCACTATTGCACACTATTGCACAGATGAGCACTTCTTGACTTGCTGGTCTTTGTCATATTAGCAGTATCCTCAGCATTCTCATTATATCATTCAGTGTTGTATATCAATGATCTCTGCTTCCTTTACATATCATTGGCCAGTTTCCCTTGACAGCACTTGTAACGCCTTCCAGCACTACAGAGGCTACCATCTAGGAGCTGGTTACCTTTCTGGATCCAGCAGGGTCTCTTGGTATTATGTGTTGACAGTTTCAAAATTGGGTTGCTTAAATCCATTATGTGAGATGAATCTCTGATCCACTTGGAACACTATACAAGCATCCTCTCCAAGCCCTTAACAAGCATCATTTGGAGATGAAATGGAATCTCAGAAAGAAAGACATGAGGAAGAAACCCAAAAAAAGGAGGTCAAGCTCATTGTGATGGTCAGGTTTTGTTGTCAACTTGATCTTTTTCATTATCTTGGGTGGGTCTCTGAGGATGTTTACAGGAAGGCAGCCTCTCAGCAATGGTCAGGATGTAAAGAAGCTCAAAGAAGCTGGAAGCAAACATCCTTTCCTGTGTGGGCCATGCAGGAAGGAAAGTCCAGAGATCCAGGAAGCCATTAAGTCTGGAATAGGATTGCAAGACCCCACCCTAAGCCTATATAAGGGAGAAGAAATTCTCTTTGGCCCTCCTGCCTGTTTGCTGTTCTGTGCGTGTGGGGTACGTGATGGGTTTTTCTCTCTGCTCAGACCTGTGAAAAAGGGCCAGCCTCTTTCGCTGTTACAGAACTTCCCTTCAATCTGTAGTTTCAATAAATACTTTCCTCCCCCAAATTCTGCCTGGTTTGAAGATTCATCCCAGCAGCGTGTGGCTGACTATGACCCTCGTAGTTTAATCTCTGCATATTTTATTTCCTTTTAGGTAGATATCTTGGTGCAATTAGTGTGCTCTTATGAGAAGAGAGATTGTGACATTTATTTCCAACACCTTGTTTCACAGCCATTTGAATCCCACTGACACGCCTCATGCCTCTTTCCATCAGTAGGACCTGGAAAATGCACCTATTTCCTAAGTCTGACCTCCAGAGAAGGCTAATAATTTTTAAAAATGACAAAAAGTTCATTATAGTGAATGTATATAAAAGAGTCACCAATGTGAGCATGAGAAAAATTACCTATGGGAATGAGCACTTGACATTTTGTTTTGTTTTCTTGTCTTGTTGTCCTGCTTTGTTTTATCTAGACCCACCATCAACGGACAACTCTTTCAGTGATGGTTCTTGAAAGTCAAGGCAAAAATGTTCGAATGGAACACAATGGATTTTTATATCTAAACCATACTGTTCAAGGTTTAGCATCCTTGCTTATTTTATGAATATAGCACATAAATCATTTCAACTATACACAAAACCTTTTCATTTTATTAATGAAATATTTCAATAGTATGTGCAATTCCCAATCACCATGAATTTTAGAAGATCACTTAGATATGAATTTAATTAGAATCATGATACTTTTACAGTTATAGAGACACTAGGAAGAAACACTAATTATTGTCAATATAATTCACACAGAAATATTAAAGATTGAACAAATCTTGCATTTGACCACTCATTAGTGCACATTGGTTTTATGTTCCAATACTGCTATGCTGTCTTCATTCCTTTTAATAAAACCTAGAACTGGCATAATAAAGTCTTGTGTGATGTCAAAAATTTCTACATATGGATGGTGTCAGGTCAACTCTCCACGGTATTCACAAGTTGACCCTCCACCTTATTCCAAAGGCATAAAAATCTTTGACTTTAATAGGTTCCTGAATCCTGACAATGGACTCAAGAGAAACATCAGAACTATACCACCCTTCTTTAATGCAGCATTCATATAAACTACCATGCTGTATATTTCTTAAACATCTGAACAGAATCTTGCTGGAAAAAAAAGCTATTCACCTTAGTCTAGTTAGTTCCTTTAAGCAGGGTCCTCTCTCTCTTCCCGTAACAGGAGAGTCACTGCAGAAAGGGTCCTGGTAGATCATGTCTCACCCAGACCCAATGAGCTCTTTGATTTCTACACTTATTCATCTTTTTAAAAAAAGAAACTTTTATTTTATTTATTTGAGAGAGAGAGTGTGTGTGTATGAGAGAGAGAGGAAAAGGCAGATAGAGAGAATGGGAACGTCAGGGCTTCCAGCCACTGCAAATGAACTCCAGATGCATGAGCCACCTTTATGTGGGTCCTGGGGAGTTGAACTCGGGTCCTTCTGCTTTGCAGGCAAGCGCCTCAACCACTGAGCCATCTCTCCACCCCCTGATTCATCATTAAAAATTTTTTTATTTATTTTGAAGCAGAGACAGACATACACACAGAGTGAGAGAGAGAGAGAATGGGCACACCAGGGCCTCCAGCCACTGCAAACGAACTCGACGCATGTGTGACTTTGTGCACTCGGCTTTACGTGAGTACTGTGGACTCAAACCCTGGTCACTAGGCTTTGTAGGCAAGAGCCTTAACTGCTGAGTCATCTCTCCAGCCCCCAGACTGCATCATATTAATCTTCTAGTTGGATGTATTGTTTACAAACATGGAGATTGTCAATAAAAAAAAATCCCCTCAAAAGGAAAGAAATAGCTTTGGAAGGGTTAAAGAACAATAAGACTTTAACTAAAAGAGGATGAGCAAGTGAAACAATTTCCAGATAATATTGGAGAAACATCTCAGGCATTATAGAAACCAAGAGGTTATTCTGAATGTAATGTAAAGACAGAAGTATTTTGAGGATGGAAATTATCCAATCCAAGTTTTGAAATAACTCTGGGGTATATGAAAATCATATAGCATATGTGGAAAATTGACTACACTAAGTGCATTCAAACAGGGCTGCTTTGACGAGGAAAAGTCCGAGTTTAGCAGTGGTCAGAAGAGCAAGAGGCAGCAAGTACAGTCTGTGCTGACAGTAGAGCCAACAGGACCTGAGGGAAAGTGGTTCATTGAAAGAAGAGGCTGCAGAGAGTACCGGGAGGGCCATGAAGCATTTCTGCAAAGTTCTGGCTTCAGCTGGATAAACGGTGATGGCATTTTACTGGGCTGGATGATCCAGGGCAGGAGAAGTGACGAGATGCAAAGCTTCCAAGTAAACACTAAGTGTTAAGCAGGCCAGGAAAGGGGTTGAGGATGAGTATATAATCTGGAAGTCATGGGCACTTAGTGCTATGGAATGGAATGAGATCACCTAGGAAGCGTCCACAAAACAAGGACATCACCAGCTCAGCTGTGACATTGTGCGTTTTGACACTGGTACCAAGTTATTAAAAGAAAAGTGCCCAAGGAAAGGCTGGAATGACTGAGGAAGAAGAACCCATGAGAACATGGTTCTGTGCACTTGTAGAAGGAAGTGTTTGATGGCTCAGTGAGTAAACATACTTGTTTCACAAGTGTGAGGGCCTAAATTCAATCCCCAGCACTCACGTAAAAAGTCAGGCCTGGCCACACACATACTTGTAACCCCAGCCCTGAGGTGGGCAGAGACAAAAGGATCCCTGGCCATCAATCTAACTGAAAAACGGTGCAAGCTCCATGTTGAGACCTTTGTCAAAGAAATGAGGCAGATGAGCAATAGCCAAGGACGCCCAGTATCTTTATGAGGCCTCTGCACACAGGACACGTGTGAACCCTGTGAAACATGCACACACACACACACATACACTCCAAAAAAAAAGGTCTGATTTGCCATTTTCTGCTAAGGACTTAAGAGAGAAAGGACAATAAGCAGACCACTGGGCTAGACAGCATGAAAGCCAGTGATGGTGTCTAAGTAGACTCTTGGGACTTCGATGAGAAAATGGAGAAGACAACAGAGAATGAGAGGAAAGGGGGCTGGGCCAGAGAGGAGAGAGGGGAGAAGAATCTAGGAACAAAAGCCTTTAGTGGGCAAGAGAAAAGGGGATTCTATGATAAGCAAGAGGTTGGCCATTTGCAGCACCAGAGAGAATTCCCTGTTGGATTCACATACAGGTATGTTTTGAAGTCTGTTGAGGAAAATGAGTAGTTCTCTTCTAGGTGAAGGAAAAGATGTAGATGGAATTTGAGGCTTAAAAAAGCAAGCGTGCCAAAATTATCACAGTAGATGAAAAAGTGAAACAATATTATTTATTTATTATTTATTATTTAGTATAATAAAAATAAAGTTTCTTTTAGAACTTTATTCCCATTTGCAACATTGTACAGATAATTATCTCAAATAATGTCATGTATAATAAAGCCCACATTTTCAAGAAATATGACCCTGGTGTTTTTCAAAATAAGTGGAGTATTCCCTCCTCACAAAACTAATACTAATCTAATGAAATTTTGCTAACCAAGTTGCTCATTACCTTCTATTAAAAATATTCTCATATTAAAACTTTAACCATATGTAGAATTTATTTTGGATGAAGAAAGTCTGAATTTTTTGAAGCAAGAAGCAATTCCATTGTGGGAAATATGTTGACAATGAAAGATATCAGTAAGGTGCAAAACCGTGAGTGTCATTGTTTGCCAAAACACATATTCAACCCAAATGTTAGGGACCGAAATACCTGTGCAAATTTTCCTGAAGGTATAAATAAAACAGCATGTACATGAAGATTTCACTTTATGTTTAGAGTTATTACTTCTTTTTTCATTGCAATTATAACACATATTTAAAATGCAAAACAGGGCTGGAAAGATAGCTCAGTGGTTCAGGGGCTTGCCTGCAAAGCCTGAGGACCTGGGTTTGATTCCCCATTGCTCATATAAACCCAGATGCAGATGCACAAAGTAGTGCATACATCTGGAGTTCGTCTGCAGTGGCTGAAAGCCCTGGTGTACCCATTTTGTCTCTCTCTCTACCTCTCTTCTCTTTTTCAATCCATGCAACTAAATGAAAATACAAAACAAAATTAAACCCTGAATATTTTAAAAACACATTGATGTTCTGTGAGGACTGTATACTATAATCTCATTTGCTATCTGCTGGAGTCCTCTTTCTACAATCCCACACAATTATTTGATCTAGAAGGTGTCTAGTTTGCAAGCATACTTAGAACATGACAAATCTAAATTAATCCAGCATTCCAGTAGGATTCTTAAGGCTTCCCAGTGGCTGCTACTCGGTTCCCTGGATAGGCATCTATGAGCCAGGGCTTAGTCTACAGGAAGCTTGGTAGGAAACAGCAGTACCTTCGGGGCAATGAAGGAAGAAATATTGGTCAGAGAGGCGTTGGAATAGCAGAAGACTGAACCACAGGAGTCTGGAGGTAGTAGGATAGCAGCATTTCAGATCTGGCCTTAGATGGGGACAGGAAGAAAAATGTTGTATTCCCATAACGGAAGGCGACATGGCTTGTACAAGGCAACTCTTTTCAAAGGATGTCCCTTCCCCGCTGGGATTTAGTGGCAGCAATCCCAGAAGCTGGAAAAATGTCTCACTGTGTTGAATAGCATGTAAAACGTGATCCGCTACAAGAACAAGGCTAAAGTTGGCCCCACAGTAAAACCAAAAAACCCTGGTACAGGTGAGCGTTTCAAGGGCTGCTTTTTTAGTAACAGAGTCAAGCACCCCTCCCTGCAGGTGTGCTAGCCTTCGTGGGGAAAGGTGTGCATACAAGATGCACATGCGTGAACACAGGCGGGCCTCGGTTCTGTCCAGCGGCTCACAGATGGGAACTCAGTTCACGTGGAGAACTGGATGAAGCCCGGCAAGTGCCACCAGCTCCTTTGAGGACTCAGGAACTGCAAGTCAGATGCGGCCAACAGTTCTGCTCGGTGCTCCTGTGCCCTCGGGACAGCCCAGGAGCTGGCCAGAGGCTGTCTCACCCAAAAGCAGGGCTTCAGAGACCAGAAGCCCGAAAAGAAAAAGTGAGGTTTTTATATGCAAAAACTTGGGGTGTTTCCAAGAAGGTGTTCAGCAAGCAGAATCCATAATTAAAAAATGGCATTGTTCCCTGGATGGCACAGGTCTTATCATGCTCAAGGAGAGAGCAGGAGGAACCCTGGGTCAGTAAAGCCAGTGATCAGATAATAGTTTCCACACACTGGCTGGTACCTGGAGGACCTGGGTGAGTTTTGTCATTTTATTTCCATATTTCTTGCAATAACTAGATGCATCGCATGAGCGAGTCTTAGGGTGAAATTCCTGCCCCCTCCTCCCTGTGGAATTTTGAGAAATATAATCAACATGGTTACCTGACATTGCTAACAGAATCAAGGGGGGAGAAGAAGCACTGTCCATTTTCACATCCATCATCATCACAGTCCATCATCACCACGTCCATCATCATCACCGTCCCATCATCACCCACCGTTCAACACCACCGTCCATCATCATCCATCATCACCGTCCATCATCACCGTCCATCATCACCGTCCATCATCATCACGTCCATCATCATCACGTCCATCATCACCGTCCATCATCACCCACCATCCATCACCACCGTCCATCATCATCCATCATAACCGTCCATCATCACCATCATCATCACCGTCCATCATCATCATGTCAATCATCATCACGTCCATCATCATCACGTCCATCATCACCGTCCATCATCACCCACCGTCCATCACCACGGTCCATCATCATCCATCATAACCGTCCATCATCACCGTCCATCATCATTCACCGTCCATCAAAGGAAAGGCGCCGCGGGTCACGTGGGGGATGCTGACGTCACCGTGGGCGTGGCCCTCCAGCCTGCGGGTCACTTCCGCTTCCGGCTGCGCGGTGGCCATCTTGTCCCCTGCGGAGGCAGAGACCGTTGAACGGTAGAGAGGAGCGTGTGGAGCCGTCCGGAGCCTCCCGGCATGTCGGAGAACGGCTCGTCGGGCCTGGACGAGGGACTGTACTCGCGGCAGCTGTACGTGCTGGGCGCCGACGCCATGCGGCGGCTGCAGGCGTGCTCCGTGCTGCTGTGGGGCCTGCGGGGCCTGGGCGCCGAGACGGCGCGCAGCCTGGTGCTGGCGGGCGTGGGCTCGGTCACGCTGCACGACCCCGACGCCGCCCGCTGGGCCGACCTGGCCTCGCACTTCTGCCTGCGCGAGGACGACGTGGGCCGGAACCGCGCCGACGCCGCGCGGCCGCGCCTGGCCGAGCTCAACGCGCACGTGCGCGTGCGCGTGCACGCGGGCCCGCTGGGCGAGGACGCGCTGGCCGCCTTCCAGGCGGTGGTGCTGGCGCAGGCGCCGCTGGAGCTGCAGCTGCGCGTGGCCGCCGCCTGCCGCCGCCGCGGGGTCAAGCTGGTGGTGGCCGACACGCGCGGGCTGTGCGGACAGCTCTTCTGCGACTTCGGCGAGGACGCGGTGGTGACGGACGCCACCGGGGAGCCGCCGCTCAGCGCCCTGGTGGCCATGGTCACCCGGGACCGCCCCGGCATCGTCACCTGCCTGGACGAGTCCCGCCACGGCTTCGAGAGCGGCGACTTCGTGTCGTTCTGCGAGGTGCAGGGCATGAGCGAGCTGAACGGGCTGCCGCCGGTGGAGATCCGCGTCCTGGGGCCCTACAGCTTCAGCATCTGCGACACCTCGGGCTTCTCGGACTACGTGCGCGGAGGCATCGTCACGCAGGTGAAGGTGCCGCGCAGGGTCAGCTTCAAGCCCCTGGGGGCCTCGCTGGCCGAGCCCGACTTCGTGATCACCGACCCCGCCCGGCCCTCGCGGCCCGCGCAGCTGCACGCCGGCTTCCAGGCGCTGCACGAGTTCTGCGCCCGCAGGCACCGGCCGCCGCGGCCGCACAACGAGGACGACGCGGCCGAGCTGGTGAGCCTGGCGCGGGCCATCAACGCCCGGGCCTCGCCGGCCGCCCACCTGCCGGCCCTGGACACCGACCTCCTCCGCCAGCTGGCCCACGTGGCCGCCGGGGACCTGGCGCCCGTGAACGCGTTCATCGGGGGCCTGGCCGCCCAGGAGGTCATCAAGGCGTGCTCCGGCAAGTTCATGCCCATCCGGCAGTGGCTGTACTTCGACGCCCTCGAGTGTCTCCCCGAGAACCGGGCGGCCTGCATGGAAGACCAGTGCCAGCCGCGCCAGAACCGCTACGACGGGCAGGTGGCCGTCTTCGGCTCCGACCTCCAGGAGAAGCTGGGCCGGCAGAGGTACTTCCTGGTGGGCGCCGGGGCCATTGGCTGCGAGCTGCTCAAGAACTTTGCCATGATCGGGCTGGGCTGCGGGGAAGGCGGAGAGATCGTCCTCACGGACATGGACACCGTGGAGAAGTCCAATCTGAACCGACAGTTCCTCTTCCGTCCCTGGGACGTCTCCAAGTTGAAGTCCAAGACGGCTGCCGCGGCTGTGCGCCAGATCAACCCGCACATCAGAATCGTGAGCCACCAGAACCGCGTGGGCCCCGAGACGGAGCACATCTATGACGACGACTTCTTCCAGAACCTAGATGGCGTGGCCAACGCCCTGGACAACGTGGACGCCCGTCTGTACATGGACCGCCGCTGCGTGTACTACCGCAAGCCTCTGCTGGAGTCAGGCACGCTGGGCACCAAGGGCAACGTGCAGGTGGTCATTCCCTTCCTCACGGAGTCCTACAGCTCCAGCCAGGACCCGCCGGAGAAGTCGATCCCCATCTGCACTCTGAAGAACTTCCCCAACGCCATTGAGCACACCCTGCAGTGGGCCCGGGATGAATTCGAAGGCCTCTTTAAACAGCCAGCAGAAAACGTCAACCAGTACCTCGCGGACCCCAAGTTTATGGACCGGACCCTGCGACTGGCAGGCACCCAGCCTGTGGAAGTGCTGGAAGCCATCCACTGTAGCCTGGTACTCCAGAGACCACAGACCTGGGCCGACTGTGTGAGCTGGGCCTACCACCACTGGCACACCCGGTACTCCGACAACATCCAGCAGCTGCTGCACAACTTCCCGCCCGACCAGCTGATGAGCTCCGGGGCACCCTTCTGGTCAGGCCCCAAGCGCTGTCCACATCCGCTCACCTTCGACGCAGACAACCCGCTGCATCGGGACTACGTGATGGCTGCCGCCAACCTGTTCGCGCACATGTATGGACTGCCAGGCTGCCAGGACGGCGCGGCCCTGGTCTCACTCCTGCGGTCTCTGGAGGCCCCCAGGTTCACGCCTAAGACTGGCATCAAGATCCCCGTTTCTGACCAGGAGCTGCAGAGCACCAGTGTTGCCTTCGATGACAGCTACCTGGAGGAACTCAAGGCCACGCTGCCAAGTCCAGACCAACTCTTTGGGTTCAGGATGTACCCAATTGACTTTGAGAAGGATGACGACAGCAACTTCCATATGGATTTCATCGTGGCTGCATCCAACCTGCGGGCAGAGAACTACGACATCTCCCCTGCAGACCGGCACAAGAGCAAGCTGATCGCAGGGAAGATCACACCGGCCATTGCAACCACCACAGCGGCTGTAGTGGGCCTTGTGTGTCTGGAGCTGTACAAGGTGGTTCAGGGACACCAACAACTGCAGTCCTATAAAAACAGCTTCATCAACTTGGCCCTGCCCTTCTTCAGCTTCTCTGAGCCCCTGGCTCCTCCCCGTCACCAGTTCTATAACCGCGAGTGGACGTTGTGGGATCGCTTTGAAGTACAGGGACTCCAGCCTAATGGTGAGGAGATGACCCTGAAGGAGTTCCTAGATTACTTTAAGACAGAACACCAATTGGAGATCACCATGCTGTCCCAGGGTGTGTTCATGCTCTACTCCTTCTTCATGCCGGCAGCCAAGCTCAAGGAACGCTTTAACCAGCCCATGACAGAGCTTGTGAGCCGCGTGTCCAAGAGAAAACTGGGCCGCCACATACGGACCTTGGTCTTCGAGCTGTGCTGCAACAATGACAGTGGGGAGGACATCGAGGTCCCTTATGTCCGCTACATCATCCACTGAAGTCTCGTCCTTTTTCCCAACCCCCAAGAGTCCCCTTCCAAATAGATAGTCTTCTAGTTGTGATGAAGCCTGAGCCTAGCCAGGCATGCATGCCTCCCTAGCATCTAAGAATTCTCTATGAGGCTACACTCTATGTTGTTGAGAACTGGTACTCAGGATAAAGAACTACCCTGCAAAAATAAAATAAAATAAAATAGAAAAATAAAGTAATAAAAAAAATTGGGTACCTATCCATAAAACTTCTAAATATTCTTGCCAAAACATAAATAAGGGTCTAGGTAAAAGATTAAATTTCAAATGTCTACAGAAGCCACATAAGTAAAAACTAGGTGAGCCACATATAAAATAAACAGCAGTTAATACATGGTATGGATACTGGAAGTTTTGATCAAATTTACTTGCTATTACTCAATTCTGGAACGTTCCTACAAAGGTCCACGTGGCACTAAAGTGACCTGTAGAGCTTTAAAGGGGTGAGGCTAGTGACTGAGCGCATACCCTTTGCAGGATGTTGGACCTCCAGCCCCTTCTGCCCTGAGTCTGCAGCTTCCTGGGCCGTGGTTCCCTTCATGGGATTCCACCTTAGTGCAGCACCAAGCAGCCATTTACAGTAACGAGCCAAAATAAAATTTACTCCTTTCATTGACTTTTCAGACATTTTTTCACAGTGACCGAAAACGTAGAGCATGTTCAGTTCCTATCTAGTGTTACTATTTGTGTGAATTCAATAGAGCCAAGTATACTTTTTAAGAGAAACAAAAACATGAGTGTTATGCGAATTCCTCAGTCTCTTCAGTATTGACCTAGTTCTTAAAAATAAATGATTCCTTAAGAGTTAAAATGTCTGTAATGGAAGGAAAATATGATGACTCCCTGACAAAACTGAAACTAATTGAGTGAGGGGAGAAAGATGGGGGAGGGGAGGGAATTATAATGGTTTATGGTCTATAATTATTAAGTTATCAATAAAAAGTTTTTAAAAGTTAAAATATGTCTAGAACATGATTTGGCCACTGCTAAACTATAAAGAGCTGGTTTTTCTAAATATGAACCTATTTTGTTCTTATTGCCAATTTTAATACATGAACATACTGTAGTTTAATCATAATCGCCCATTAATCTTCATTGTTCCCCTCCCTCATATCCATCCCACTGAACCCCTCTTTTTTTTTCAAATAGCACCTCTTCTATTTTGATGTCTTATTCTTGGTTGGTTGGTTGGTTTATTTGTTTGTTTGTTTTGCCCTCCACCCTCATCTTTATCAAGAGTGTTGATGTTCTGTACTGTGCAGGTTTTATGAAGGTGAAAACATCCGCTGTGAGGTCATGGATGTGCCAGTCACCTCTGATCCATAGGACAGTGTCCCAAAGTATTTCCCTCCCTCTTCTCTGCTCTTGCATTCTTCCTTCAGCCCCCTCTTCTGTGAAGTTCCTGAGCCTTGGAGGGCACGACGGAGATGTCAGCGTGATAGGTGACAGTCAGAAAGCAAGCTCCTTGCCAGCGCTCTTCCACGCATTCCCATAGAACAGAGACAGAAGGGAGAGGGCAGACAGGAGCTTCCAAAAAAGCAAAGCCACTGGCTGGGTTGCTTCTGGCTAAGCGGGGATGACCATGAGCTTGGCCAGAAGTAGATTGTGAGCATGAGGAACACTGAAAGGGGAAGCCTGGGAGCTTGGAAGACCTCTGGTCTCTATCAGAGGATATTGCCCATGGGAGGAAAACAGTTTCAAGGTCAAATAAATGAGTTGGCAGCTCTAAATATGGTCCTAGAAACTGTTAGCAGGAAGTGGCACATGAGTTGTTACCCCAAGCCATTTGCATTTTCTTAAGTAACCTGACATGTGAAGAAAGCCTGAACTTGGAATTTACATGATCACCACCTTGTCAGAGCAAGCTCTCAAGACAATAGTTTAAAACAAGTGTGCACAAAACTCCTCATCAGAATATGACATAGGCTAGCACTTGACCCGAATTCTGGGAAGCCTAAGAAAAGAGCTATGTGCAGGGAAGAAAAGAGAGCATAAAAGTTGATAGTATTGTAGTTTGAGGAGTTCTGTTCGGTTTTGGTATTTTGAGGCAGTCTCCCTCTAGCCCAGGCTATCCTGGAACACACTCCTTAGCCCAGGCTGGCCTCAACTTGGAGGTGACCCTTTTACCTCAGTCTCCCAAATGTCACCATGCTGGCAGTATGCTAGTTTTATTTACCATTTTTCTAATGCTTCTGCGACCTTTTATCTCATGCATAATTAAAATCTTTCCTTATTTATGTCTTATTTCACCAAAATTAACTATGTAAGTTGAGGAGAGCAGGGTCCATGTCCTCAGCCGATGTGTATTTCCCGTCAGTCTGCGCTAAAAGGTCTTCCTACATACTTGACTAAGCTGCCACCAGTACACTACATTTAACCTTCCCAGAACTTCAACTGACCTTGGCCTCCCACGTGTAAGAAATCAGTCACAGGACTAGAGAGATGGCTCAGTGGTTAAAGGTGTTTGCTTGCAAAGCCTGAAGGCTTGGGTTCAATTCCCCAGCACCCACGTAAAGCCAGATGCACAAAGTGTCTTGAGTTTTGTTTGCAGCAGCAAGACGCCCTAGTTCCAACTATTTCTATTTTTCTCTCCTTTACTCACTCTCACACTCGCTCTCTCACTCTTTTCTCTTAAAAAGTGTTTTAAAGAAATTAGTCATAGTAAGATTCTGACTTGGGTTTCTCACAGAGTCCACTGCACATTCCATGCCTCTGCCTGGATGGTGTCCTTCCACACATGCTAAGATTGTGTGCTTACATGCTGTCCAGCCCTGATAAAGCACAAAGACAGGCCTGCCTGCACAAGAGATATTGCCACGAAGTTCAGTTTTTCTTGGCATCTCTTCCAATAGTACTTACTCCATAAGTTCATCGAGAAGCAATTACCCCATCCATGCAGGGCAAAGTCACACAGGAGGGTAAGGTTCTGATAAGACCCTCCTAGACTTGGACACTTCCTTCTTTACATCCGCTCTCCCCCACATGTGATACTGATGCCATGTCTCCAGTCACATGTAGTCACGAAGGATGAAATAGGGCTAGTTGGGCTAAAGAGCTCAACATTTAATTTTATTTAATTTTGATTCATTTAAATTCAAGTTTATAAACCGAAGTGGGGTAAAAGTTTCCATCACGACAGATCCAATATTCGCACTGAGGAGGTACCCCAGTGGGTAGGGGACAAAGAGGAGGGAAACGGGGGCACCTTCACAAGATTTGCTCATACAATGTATATACTTATTCATAATAAAGATATAAAATAAATATTGCACACACAAAAAAGGTTCCATCAAATACAACTTGATTATTTTGCCTGAACTATTGTTCCCATTATTCATTCAAAATTTAGCATTCAAATTAAGGAATGCAGTAAGTGTATGAGACATACTGAATTTTGAAGACAGCATAGAATAAATTTATAAAGTACATTGATTTTATGTTGAAATGAAACTTAAATGTAGTGGAGTACATAATACATTATTAAAATTTATTTCTTTTTTTTCTTTTTTAATATAGCTACTAGAAAACTTAGTGTTGGATTCCTGGCTTGGAGTCTCTTTCTAATGGGCAGTGTTTTTCTGTAGTTCATCAGCTACTGCCTGTTAAACTATTATATGCATCTTTCCATTTCATACTCACCCAAATTCTTCAGGTATTGCCCTTGTTTAAGACAAAATAAAAAGCAGAGTTAGCAAGAAAATAATTTACCTTATATTACACAGTAAGTGATAGAGCTGGAATTTACCTTTTGATCTCTTTCTCACCAGAGCCCGTGTTGAACAATTGATTGATGGATTAAAACATTCTCTTCCCTAGATTACAAAAGTATTCATTAAATATGCTCATAAATATATTTGTGGACACGGTCGAAATCATCTAGCCAATTACAGATACTGAGAAAATTCAAACAGAATTTGGAGAAGAACCAGCCTGGCTTATTATTTTCAAGAAAGAGTCCATACTGAGCCAGTCAAGAATATGATGATGGCAAAACCATCAAAACAAGGAGGAAACACTGGCAGCATCACAGAGTGACCAAAATTCAACCTGCCTATAGGTTCAAAGGCTACCCAAAGCACTGCCACAGACAAGCCAAAGAAACTGGCACAACCATCCGTTCCATTCTTGAAGGAAAGTTCCCAAGCATCTCAGAGCCTCTGCCAACTGAACTTCATCAGAAGAGTGTGAAAAATACTGGGATATTCTCTGAACATGAAAAACGTCTCTATAGGAGGTTAATTGTTTGAAAGTAGAACTCGTACTCACCACATATTAATTTCTGCACCTTGTCAGGCTCTCAACCACCATTAGAGAGAAGTGACTTTGCCATCCAATTAGGTTTCCTGATGTGCCTGCAGTGACATGAAGAAACAGAGTATGATTCGTTTGGAAATGTAAATTTCTCTATAGCTATAAAATGATAATAAGGCTGCTAAGGCTCAGAGTCAAGTCATTGGACGGGGAGGCTCTCAATGAAGGTTTCCTGAGTAAATGAGCTATTAGTGTCTGAAATTCCATACCTGAGCAATATAAATGATTATTAGTCAATACCAATAAGCTCAAAGCAGAGCCTCTGAACTTCTTTTCCCCAACTATGAAGTCTCTCTCTGACCCAGTCTCCCTCTGACTCTCTCTGGTTTATGTCTATTTCTAATACTCTATACTCTCTCTCTTTTTCTCTCTCTCTCTCATAAACATACACATGCATGCACACACAATTGAATATGCATGTTTGCACCAATATGTACCCTTGTTTATGTAGCTCAAAGTTTATATTAAGATAAACACATTTCTAGGGAACAAATCAATTATATTACTTGAAATCAAGTTATATGTAGCTTTATGTTATGGTACTAGGCAAGGTTCTCTGGTAATGACAACTCTATCCAGAATTGTAAAAATGGAAGATATGAGCTTGATACTTTCAAGTGGACTGAAATATTCTCTTTCGAAAATCTAGAGTGTACTTTCTTGGCTATCTGGTCTTTACCCTTTCTCACATGACTCTGCTCTTAAATAGCTGTCAATTAAAAGTATAAGCCAGAGCTGCAGAGATGACTCAGCGGTTAAGGCACTTGCCTGCAAAGCCTAACAAATGGTGTTCAATTCCACAGTTCCCATGTAAAGCCCGATGTACAAAGTGGCACACACATCTGGAGTTTGTTTGCAGTGGCTAGAAGCCCTATCTCCCTCCCTCCTTCTTTTCTCTCTCTGTCTCTCTCTCTTTCTTTCTCTCTCTTTCTCTCTCTCTCTCCTTGCAAATAAATAAAAAGTAAAAATTTAAAGTATGAGCCAAACCTATAGTTAAGGTGTATTTTCTGGTGAGTTATTTATATATTCCCAAAAAACCCTCTTAAAGTCTGAAAAGATTCATGAGCCTGGGAAATGAACATTGAACCACATACATTTCAGATAGGTGTGTGTTAAGCAGAAAATGTAGACACACAGAGCTCTTTCCTCCTCCCACAGTGCCATCGTGGGGCTGCCTGCTTATACCGTCAATCCTGTTCCTGTGGTGGCACCCAGTCAGTACTGACGTGGAAGCTTTCACCGCCGACCTCCTTTCCTTCCCATCAATATTCGTGACAAATGCCCTGCATTTATTATCTGTGTCTGGCCCAAGTAAACATAGACTTTGAGTGGGGTTCAAGGGGTCTGGACCCAGATAGTCAGAGTAAGCTAACATTACATCCTTGAAAAAATAATGCCAGATACAAAAAAAGATGGGGGAAATGGATGCCTAACCCTGTCTCTTCCATGATGGCTTCCCAAACATCACTGAACCACAATGACGTCTCTCAGCTCTTTGAAGCCATGGTTGTTTTGTTCCCGAAGCTTTCCCCAGATGCTGTCACATCTAGGATCCAAGCAATCCTGGCTGCTTTAATAGCTCAGTTCTGTTAACTCCTGCAGGAACCTGGCACCTCAACCCTTCTGTTGGCCCAGATTGCCATCATTGCCACCCAAGCTGACCTCAGCCGCAGCCTGCAGCTCTCATGTGGACTCCCTGTTCGAGAAACACCTCGGGAAGGAGACAATCACATGCCACTCCCTATGGTGGTGGAGAGAAGCTAGGAGCTCCGAAGCTCAGTCATATTCTGTCAAAGTCTTTGATCTCGGCTGCAATCCATGACACAAACAGATCTCTGCTTCCATGGCTAATGGTGCTAACTGACTCACTGGCCCTTTGTACTGAGCATCCTGCTGCCTGAACCCTAATGCTGTCCAGCACAAAATGCAAGGTCAAGGTATAAACAGGCATTTTGTAATAGAGCACTTTTCCCACTCACCCTATTGGGTCACTCCAGAGCCCTGCACGTTTGCAAGTCTTCTCTTTGTACCTGAAGAGCACCGTGAATTATTTTCTATGGGTTCCTCTTTAATGTGAAAAGGAGGCCACAAGAAAAAATACCTCCGTGTTCATTGCCCATTAACTTTGTTGGAAAACATTCGATGTTGTGACCGTAGAACAAGAGTAAGCAAGACTTCAGCGAGAAATGACCGTGAAAGTCGTTTTCTTTGAAAAGAAGGCTGCTGCTTATAGGAATCACCGAAGTGAGAGAGAACTCTGAAAACCCAAAAGAAGAGGAAGAAAGTCAAGCACGTCGGAGGAGATGAAAACAAGATCATGCAGAACCAGAACACCTGACATGGGCAAAGATCATAAACTTGACTTTTCAGGAAACATGAAACCCATGATGTGAGATTTCAGAGTTAGAACAGAAAAGCTAGGCTCACAAGACAGAGCGTTTGAACAATGGCAGTCCACAGGAAGAGCTCCTCTGAGTGCTTACAGGCGTAGTGTTTCAGTGGATGCAGTCACTCAGGTAAAGACATGGAGGGAGAGAGAAAAAAATTCAAATTTAAAGAGAACCAATGAGATATGGCAGTCGATGGCCCAAGTGAGGGCAGGGATGCATAAAGCTGTTGTACCTTTGGATACCAAGGGAAAGAGTGAAGCAGGAAGCGACTGGATCCTGTGAAATACTATTGGGACAATCATTTCAGTGGGAGGGACACATACAAGAAAGAAAAATAGTGACATCGTACCCTGGCTTCATGTATCAGCCAGCCTGACCATCACCCAGTGTGCTTAAAAAACAACCAATTGGCATTCTAAATTCGAGGACTCTGTAGTGTCAACTGCATGCGAGGAAAATGAACCAAGTAGAATCAAAACAAAGTCAAAAAAGAACTTTCAGGAAATGGAGCCAGGCAACAGATTAAGTTAAAGATTTGGCCAAAGAGTTACCCAGTTTTTCACTTAAAAAAATAATAACACACGAGAATCAGAAAGAGGAGCTCCACAGAATGAATCATAAATGGTCTTTTTCTAGGAGTTGGAAAATCTGAATTCTTGTATCAGTTCAACAACTCTTGACCTCCTGGCTTCCCTTATATGCTTCACCTTTCCTCCCTCGAGCTTAGTGGCTGTTGTCTCTCAGACCAAAAACCTTAATTTTGAAAGAACTTTGCTAGGATTGTGCTCTCGGTCTTTATCTATTGTCTCTCTCTCTCTCTCTCTCTCTCTCTCTCTCTCTATATATATATATATATATATATATATATATATATATATATATATATATATATATACATATATGTATATATATATTGTTCTGTGACTTCAGATAAGTATCATGGATGATTCCCAAATTTCCATTGCACACCAACTTCCTCAGTCAGTCCCAGGTTCATAACCACTAGGCTTCCACTAGCCATCACTATGAAGATGATGGCTAGGAAAGTCACAGCTCATGTACAGAATTCCAAATTTCTCCCCACTTCATCTATTGATGATCACAGATTCCTGGCATTCCCTTAAGCCACAAGGTCATCACTTACCTTGAAATGACATTCTAGTCATCGATGGACCACATTCACGACTGTAGCCCATCGTGTCATCTAATGACTTCACAGCTCTCTTAAGCTGTACATTATGACACTTGCACAACATAATCACCTGATATGATCTCTCATAAGTTATAGCCGCCACTAAACAACACAACTACAGAGTGGTCTAATAAGTGATCTCCCTTCTGCCAGAATTATCTCTCAAAAATAATACCAAATCATAATTCTCTCAAAAATAATACCAAATCATAATCCTCATGCCACATATGTGCATAT
This sequence comes from Zapus hudsonius, assembly GCA_004024765.1. Classification (NCBI taxonomy): domain Eukaryota; kingdom Metazoa; phylum Chordata; class Mammalia; order Rodentia; family Dipodidae; genus Zapus; species Zapus hudsonius. The sequence goes on along the minus strand of PVHP010021626.1, from coordinate 7,480 downwards.
ACATATGCACATATATGCTATGTAATATATGATGAATGTGTACATAAAGCTAAATTTAGTCCCATAGAATTTAGAATTAAAAGCAATTAACAAAGCCTAAAAGCTCTCGGGTATTCGGCTCCTCCCACCTTGTTAACCCTGCAGACTGAAGGTACTAATTCATCCTGCTCCTCCCGTGGAGGTCTTACTTTTAGCTTCCCTGTAAGCCAACTCCTGATTGTTACACCTGCCACTGTCCTGTGGGAAATGATCTTCCCTTTCACCCACACCAGCCTGAACGTGCCCATCTCATCTGAAATGGTCTTCTGTGTAAGCCTGGCTTCTTTTTTTTTTTTAAGTAAAACCACAGTTTAATGTCACTTCACCAAGTGACCTTTCTTAAACACCACATCAAAAGGCCAGTCCTCAACCACAAACTCACAACCTCATCTCACTGTCTCACTTATTTTCTCATCACTATGGGAAGTATCTTATTTTCTTATTGAATTTTTGTCTCCATTTGCTCTTGAGTTGCAGTCCATGAAAGGAGAGCTCTGAAGTTTCACACAGGCACCATTTCATTGCCAGCAAAGTGCTTGGCACATAACAAGCAACCAATAGATCTTTGTTAATTAACCCACATTTCAGTTTCCTTATTTGTCAAATAAAAGGCTAAATGATATGAACCCATCTCTTTCCAGGTCTACCATCTATTTTAATTAAAGCTGGTACATAATGGGGAAAGTCAGTCTGCATAGTACCCTCAAAAGAGGTTTCATTTGCCTTTCATTAATTGAGTCAAATTTCCCAGAGTAAATGTCGACTCAATAAAGACCCCATTGGCATAAGACAGTGATGGCTGGCACCCACCTTGTACCCACCTATGACAGCATCTCCATCGGTCATGGGCTCCATCTCTTCTGATTGTTCCATTTCCGTGTCATATAGGTGCTCAGTATTTGGACTCACACATCACCAATTCATAGCTGGAGCTTCAGACAATAGACTCATTTAAGGGCTTTCAGTTAACACCCTGCTAGGGAACAGTGAGGGCTAAGCAGATGTACTCTGACCAAGCAAGGACTATATGTAGTGACCATATGATATTGGTCATGAAGCATGCCAGGATTTCATAAAATCAGCACATAGGATCTCCTCAAGGTCCTCGGCCTCCTCGTTGACCAGACTGGAGTCTGGAGTTTTGAGTTTTTTCTTCTTGTTTTGTTTCTCTGAATTGAGTTTGGATGAGGCATTCTACCTCCTGGAAATACTTTCCCCACTTATGACACAGTGGTAAAACGCATGTTCATCAGACCCGCAGCTGAGATGCATTTCAGAAAGGCATTTAAAGGGGTTATTGCTGCTTCTGTTTGTGAGCTTATTGGAGAAAGCCTGGGCAGTGTATGGATGTCTGCCATGTCCAGGATGACTTTGTCTTTCAAAAGTTCAAATGATATTGCTGCATAACGGCCATGTTTTGTGAACTGTTTCCCATCTCCTCAAAAGATACTGGAAATAAATAAATTCTAATTAGAACAAAAAGACCAAGCAATACTTAGGCTCAGTATTTCAGCAGGGAGGTGATTCAGCTTTATAATTATTTCAAAGCATGTGAGCAGTTTGTCTTCATTTCATTAAAGTAACTTCACCACTAATTAGTGTTCATTGGCTCCTTTCCACCTCTAAAATCACATCATGAGTAAAGAATCTGTTCCATAATGAAATTTCTTCCTAAATGTCTGGACTTATAAAGTGAAACATATCAGATATGTTAAAATAGTAAACAAAAAAAACAAAACAGTTATTTTATTTTTTAATATTTTATATATTCATTTTCAAGCAGAAATACAGAGAGAGAGAGAGAGAGAGAGAGAATGCACTAGGGCCACCACCTTGTGGGTCTGGCTTATGTGGGTTCCTGGGGAATTGAACCTGGGGCCTTAGGCACTGGAGGAAAGTGCCTTAACCACTGAGCCATCTCTCCAGCCCCAAAACAGGTTTTTTTAACTTATTTATTAGTGTGTGTTTGGGGGAAGAGGGTGCATAGGACTTTTTGTTTCTGCAAATGAATGCCATTTACTTTTGCCACTTTTCATGTCTGCCTTTAAGAGGGTCCTGGGGAATCAAACCTGGGCCAGAGGTTTTGCAAAAGCTTTCAACTGCCACTGTGCCTTCTCCCCAGCCAGGTTGTGTTTTGGGGGTGAAGTTTAAAAGTCTCACTAGTATACTTCTACTCAAGCCATGCACACATTTAAAATATTTTCAAAATCATTCATGGTTTCCTTTGGATATTTTTAACAAACCTGGAGGGTATCACCTTCCACTCTAATGCTGTGTGTGATATCATTGAAGATTGTGAGTTTTTTTGGTTGGGGGAAGGCCTTGTGTTTTATGGCCTTTGTATCACTCATATGACACTTGATAGGCATTTGATGTGAATGACAGTATTAATCTCACAGTTCTCTTCTTTCACACATAAAAAAAAATTTGTGATGCTACTTCAGCTAATTCTATTTAGCTTGTTTTCATCTGTGACATTAAAGGCCAAACAAAGCCTCTTCCCCAATAGGTGTTTATCTTCACATTTCGAGAACTGTTGGAAAGCTGCAGCCGAGCACTGAGCACTGAGCACTGAGCACTGAGCACTGAGCCCTGAGCAAGCAGGCCCAAGGGGGAAGACATGTGTGCTACAGGCCACCGAAGGAGTGGCAGGGCTGCCTAATCCCACAGGAGCCAAGATATGGCATTCCTCACCATTCTGGACTATGACTCTTGGGCAGGTCTGTGAGGGGAGGGTGTTCCCAGGATGAAGAGGAAGGAAGACCTTCCCCCAGAGTGGGTGGTTCTTCTGGTGGTAAACTATATATAACAAAGCTCTAATTGGACTCAGGGCCTTTTGCCTGACCGTGCTACTCACTAGCCTGTGGGCACTAACCTTTGCAGACATTGGAACCTTCCAACGTGGGCCGAAGACCAGCAGCTTTCCAGGAATCCTCGAGGCTTCACTGCCAGCTTGGTACTGAAGCATCCAGTCTCCTAAACTGAACAGCCACCATGCTGTGTAACTCCCCAACCAGCAGATAGCCAATGCTGGACTGTCCACACCCACTGCATCCTGTAAACTAATGCAATAGAACCCTTTTGTAATACACATTTATTCTTCTGGCTCTGTTTCTCTACAGAACCTTGACTAATAATACATCCTCTGCCCTTTGAGCCAAAATATATCCTTCTTCTCTTAAGTTCCTACTGTCAGCTATTTGGTCATAAGGGCAAAAACAGTAATAAACATAGGATATAGGAGTGGAGTGAGAAGGTAAGGAATTAACTATGAAGAAGGAAAAAGATTCTTTCTGGAATGATAAAACTATTATGTCTTGATTGTATGGTAGTAACGAAATTGTATTACACTTTTCAAAACTCATTAAATACTACAGTTGAAATGAGTGAATGTATTGGGCACAAATTATGCCTAAATGAAGCTGATCAAACTTTTTAAAATTTAATTGATTGATGTGATGTCAAGGCCAGCCAGAGCAATACAGATTTAATATGTATAAATTAAATAAAATAGGGCTGGAGAGATGGCTCAATAGTTAAAGCACTTGCCTCCAGTGCCTACAGCCGCAGGTTCAATTCCCTAGGACCCACATAAGCCAGACCCACACCACAAGGTGGTGGCCCTGATGCTCATTCTCTCTCTCTCTCTCTCTCTCTCTCTCTCTCTCTCTCTCTCTCTCTCTCTCTGTGTATCTCTGTTTGAAAAATGAATAAATAAAATATTTTTAAAAAATAAAAATTAATTAATTAATTAATTTAATTAAACAAGTAAATAAATAAAGATATCCAACATCACAAACCAGCAAATAAAAATCTTTATCTATTTGGGAAAGACAAAAAGCCTATATTTTCCTAATCCATATCAAAATCAATAGAGTAAGCAATAATTTAATTTTTAGATATAAATAAGTTAGAACAGGAATAGTGGTGTTGATGATATACAAAGAAAATCATATTTTCCACAAAAATAAATAAGCATCATGTGAGTAGTGAACATTTAAGCACAGCAAAGCAAAAAGCTAAAATTAGCCTTCACTTGAATGTACTTAAAGCCATGTGTTATAATAAGATCTCACTGAAATTGAAGCATGCAGGGAAAATAAAAACACAGGTCTCTGATAATAATGAAATGTTCTTAACAATTGCACCATCACTTCTTGGCATATGATCTGTTGGGAACAAGTGAGAAGGTGATTGTAAGGTCATTGGTCATTATTAATGTCTACCCATTAAACAGGCATCTCTGGAACATGTTAAGAGAAAGCTTTGGTCTACTTATGTTTAAATGTACCTAAGGTGGTCATGATGGGCAGTGCTAATTATCTACAATGCGAGGAGCCCCAGACATCCTTTGTCCCAACCCTGGCATATCATTACCCATTATGGGGAATGTACAGACTTCTATAAAAAGCAGTCAGAAGGGCTGAGAGCAAAAATGACTAATTCATATGCAAAGGTCAAAAGAACTTCAAAGACAATCCACAATTAATCCTCATTAATCTAGACTCAGAATAATCAAAATCAGAGCAGTGTGGAAGTTGGAGTAAACCTGGATTTTGACACAGCCTTAAATCATATTTAGGAAATAAATGATATTAAAGAATCCCTAGGTATAATTTTTAAAAAGCAAACAGTCCATGGTGAATAATTTAGGGAAAGAATGATAAAGTAATATGTCTTAGTGGGTTTATTCTTCAGTTTGGTAAAACCACACACATACACACACAATCTATATTTTAATCGCTTCAGTCAGGAATGATTGATATCTAGAAAAAATTGCTATTCTATAAATAATAGTGCAAATATTTGCATTTACATTAAAAGAACATTTTCCAAATAATTTTTAAAAGTGGACTGTCTCTACACAGGGAAACTTTTTTTATAGATAAGAGGAAGAAAACTCAATTTGAAACCAGATGCCTGCTTGCTGGAAGTAGAGTTTAAACAAAGGGAAGATTGTGTTCCATGAAAGGATAATCTAACCTGAATTGTAAAGACAGTCAGGTCACAATTAACTCCATCCATTAGACATTGATTCTTGCTGGCTTCGGTTAAGGTCACTTTCTCACCTTTTCTGTAGGTAATGAGATGCAGGGTTTATCTGCAGGTTGGATCATCTCCTATGCAAATATTCCAATGTCAAATAGAATAGTATCCTTTAAACAATGGATCCCTATAAACATGATCGCCAATGATTTGATGGCAGAGTATGTTATTTTCTACTACAGAATTATGCACAGGATGGAATGAGGCTTTAAAGTAGTGAATACATAATTTCTTTTTTTAAAAAAAAAAAAGAGAGTAACAATGATAGTTTTGGTGGTTTGAATTAGGTGCCCCCCCCCATAAACTCATGTGTTCCCAGCTAGTGGCAATTTGGGAATTAGAGACTTTGCTGGAGGAGGTGTGTCACTGGGGACAGGCTCATGGGAGTTAAGCCAGCTTTCCCTTGCCAGAGACTGGGTCACTCCCTCACTGTTGTTCTACCTGCTGGAGCAGAGGTGATGCCCATGCTTTCCCCGCCACCATGGAAATTCTCCTGGAGTCTGTAAGCCAAAATCAACAACTTTGCTCCCATCAGCTGCTTTTGGTCAGGTGATCTGTGCATGCAAAGAGAAGCTAGCTACAACAATGGTTATTTAGAATTTTATGAACCTATAATTGTTTTATTTCCATATTGAGCAATTAATTTATGTATTCCTCTCCACCACACATCTAGCCGTATGACAGCAAAGATGCACTAATGGTTCTTGCCTTCATAGAACAATCAGTAGCTCCCAGTTAAATGACATAGCTTTCACTTAATGAAACAATTTCTCATGAAATTCTCCAAGTATTTCTCTGAACACTTGGTACAGTTCATGAGGTGATTTGAACTAGCAAGTCTTATGAAGTCAGCCCAAGTTCCCAAGGAAATAAGAAATAAATAGTATGGTTTAATAAGGGGGTGGTTAATTAATTGTCCATTTGATTATTTTCTTCCTGCATTACAGAATAAATGTCTCTAATTATTTATTGCCAACAGCACAAAGTTCTTTGAAATGGATATTACTTGTTCGTTACTATGCCTTCAAGCATAAATATTTTGGAGAGAATCTTTCTATGAAACTATAATAAAAGTGAATGAGGAAATAAAATTGTATAATTACTTTCTACTATCTGCCCAATACACCAAAAATAAAAAGCACATCTCAAAGTCACAAGGATTTGTTAAAGGGAAGAGAAAGAAGGGCAGCAAAAATTAAAGCAAAAAAAACAAAAACTGTGAAGTAATAGGAGTGCTAAGAGGCTAAAATAATTATCAGTAGTTAAAAAAATAGATATCATTTCAATTCAGATTCAGCAATGTTTACTGAGCTCCCCCAGGTGCAAGGCACTGTGCTAGGTTGTAAGGAGATAGTAAAATAAGAAATAGATATAACTCCCCAGGGCTGCACAATTTTATAGGGATTTATTTTTCTTGTTCTAATGTCTCTAACTTAGGATGCATAAAGAATCTCTAGTTTGAAATAGGCATCCAGCCCTCCCTCCCCATCACCAGATTGCTTGAGTGTTAATGAGAGACTCAAGAGGAGAAATAAAAGCATTCACAAAGGGTCAAACACGCTTGCATAGCGATTGCACCTTTGGTTACATTTTCACTGCAACACCTCTGTAAGTTGTTTGTGAGTTTGTGGCTTCAGTAGGAAGAATCTCATCGCACCACCCAGCAAGCACGCACTTGCTAATCACTGTTAATTGCCTACAATTGAGATCAGCAGACTGTTGTGAAGGCAGTGATGAGTACTTAACTCCCTGGCACTGAGGTTTCCTGCGTGCCCATTTCCACTAACTAATGCGTCGTTTGTCCTGGAAATTAGAAGTCCCAGGCATCAATCACATAAACCAGACTCAGTAGGCACAAGTGTTTACCTTCCTCTTCACCTTCAGAGGAGAGGCAGGACGACAGGCACTTCGATGCTGCCAGGAGGAGGGAAGCCTTTGTGGAAAGTCAAAGTCCTTCACTTCCCTGGCAGAGAATAAGAAAAGGGATTCCCAGAGAGGCATAGCACTCTGAAGCGGAGAGCGTGTGAGGCAGGCACAAGCTCACCATCATCTCTTTGTTTTCAGACTTTCTGCCAGCGTGAGGCAGCCCTAGAGACTCCAAGTACACATCTGGGCACTGCCGGAGAGGCCAGGCATCTTCCTGAGTGCCTCAGAGGCCCCTCTCATTGCAAAACACTGGGCTTGGAGACTATTAACCACATCTGGCATGTGACCTTGCTTCAGCAGGAATGGAAATGATGCCACCTGCTTAAGTGTCTTTCTCTGGAGTTCAAAAGAGATGCGTTTTTAAGTGACTTACCTTTCCCTATAGTCAGAGAATTCATGTCTTCTACTAACCAGCCGCTTAGAAAAGGAGACGTTTGCTGGGAGTTTGTTTAGCACTCCTGTTTATAGT
>PVHP010021625.1:0-29216 GCA_004024765.1 Zapus hudsonius | reverse complement strand
AATAGTAATAGATTTAAATTATATTTTAAGTAGAATAATTATTTAAATAACTAAAACATCATATGAAGTTATAAAAGACCTTTTATTCTACTCAAATGTCTAGGATTGGAGAGAGCTTCTCTTAAAACTCTAATAAGGCTCTTTTAGACATTTCTATTACAAGTATGTAATTTTCACAAGAACCTTTTTTTTTTTTTTTTTAGGTGGCTTTCTCTTTATTCTTGGCTCCTTATACCGACTCTCTCTCAAAATACACTTCTTCATCAATTTAGGTCGGTTTGCCCCATCTCCCCTGGAAATCAGAAACTAAGGGAACAAAAACAAAACAAAACTTTGACCCCCACCCTGAAATAAAAGACAGAAGGCTGTTCCCTCTGGAAAATGATCACCAACTTCTGTGGGAAAAGGGCTCTTCTTTCTCTCATGCTTTGGCCTAAGGGAACAGCTGAATATGTAGGAAAATTCTAACAATCCTCTGAAACTGATTGGCTGGGCATCTGTGCCCCCGAGAGATTCCCCCCAAGGGAGTATGTGATTCCTTACCACCCCAACTGAGCAAAAACTTTTATATTCACCAGAATCTCCTCCCAGGAAGTTCATGATTCACCTACATCCCTCAGTTCTCAGGACCCTCCGTTAAGGGGAGAATGGAGGTGGTGGTCAGGCTGCTGGTCAGAGTCCTTGCAAGGGGGGGTTCAGTGCATGGAGGCAGGGACATTGGCGGGCTTAGCAGCTTGTCCATCATGCTGATGTTAGCATCTCTCTTCTCAATGTCCTCATATGGGGTCCAGGACAAGTCATGCTGCAGCTTGTAGGCACTCAGGAAGTCATGTGGACAACTTGCTCCCCATTCCTCTGGAGAAATAATGGAAAAGTACTGCTGACCACTCTCCCGTCTGTAAAGATAGTAAGTGCTGCCAGCTTTCTTCACCATATTACAAGGTACATGGTGCAAGTTGGCATCTCTGCGAGCATCTTCCAGTACCTTCCTAGCTTGTTCTTGCAAATGTTAGATTTGCTCAGCTATGACCGTCAGCTTGTTGGTAGCATTTGCTCGGATGAATTCATCAGCCTTCTGCACCTGCTCGGCGAGTGCCACGAGGTCCGAGGGTCTCCGACCCGGTGGGTGTGGTAGGGGCTCACAAGCGCCAGGCCTCCGGGGGTGGCGGAGCGTTCCACCAAGGCTCCTCCCAGACCCGCAGCCGCCCACAGCCGCCCCCACCCTCCAGAACCTTCTTAAAAATGTATATCTCTTTTACACTCATGGATGTGTAGTATTATGGTATGTGATGTTTCTGTGTGTGTGTGCAGATTTGAGCACTCCTGTGTGCTTGGGCAGAGGCCACAGGAGAACATCAAGGGTCCTCTTCTGTCACTAATCTGTGTGTTTCCTTGAGACACAGTCTCACAGAACCCAGAGCTGCCATTTTTATCTGGCTGACTGACCAGTGATTCTCCTGTTTCCAAGCTAGACAGGACGGGGGTTCCGGTGTGAGTGGCTATGCTCAGCGTTTTTTATGGGTGCTGGGTAATCAAACGTATGGCCAACCAGGCCATTTTAAGCTTTCGTGCTTGCGTGGCAAGGGCTCTTACCCACTGAGCTATCTTTACAAATACTTCTGTGCTGTTCATTATTGATGTACACTTTATCTTCTAATGGCTATAATACTGTTCCACTGAGTATGAAAATAAATGTATCAAATTTTTTTTTGTCTGATGAACTTTTATTTTCCGCTTTTTATATATCATGTGAATACTGTATTATCTTCACTCAGTTATCATTGCGGGCTTTTTTGTTTTGTTTTTGTTTTCCCTAAAAATCTAATCTGCAATGTTATATGTGTCAGTATTATGCTGTTTTAATTCTTATTTATAGAAGGCATTTTCATAAATTTCTAGAATATCAGATAGAGAAGACTAGCCTTGAAAGTGCTGTTAGGACGTGTCTATTAAATTTGTGGGATGATGTCATTGTCTAGCTCCTCCGTATGAAAATTAGTTTATTGTTTTATTACTCTGCGCAAAATTTGTTGTATTCACTTGTAGAAGTAGTTAAGAGAAAGTATAAAAAGTATTCTTTTTTCTAAAAATATTTTACTTATTTGTTTATTTGAAAGAAAGGAAGATAGAGAATGGGGTGCTCTAGCCACTGCAAATGAACTCCATACTCATGGGTCACCTTATGCATCTGGCTTTACCTGGGTACAGGGAATTGAACCCTGGTTGTTAGGCTTTGTACACAAGTGCCTTAACCACAGAGCCATCTCTCTAGCCCCAATTAAAAAGTATTCTTTTTTTTCTTTATGTAAGATTTAGTTTTAAGACTGAGCTTATTAGTGGAAAAACACTTGCCTAGCATGGGCAAGGCCATTGGTTCTATCCCCAGCCCTGGTACCAAACAAACAAATTTATAATTGCTAGGTATGATGGCACATACTTTTTAATCTCAGCAGTTGGGAGGCAGAGGTAGGAGGATCAATGTGAGTTCAAGGCCAGCCTAGGTCTACAGAGTAAGTTCTAGGTCAGCCTTGGCTAGAGTGAGAGCTCACCTTCAAAAAACAAACTATAAAAGACCTAATGTTCTAGAGCTTTAAGATGTGTAAGTGAATGATCATGTGAATATTTGTATTCTGTATTTATATGTCATTATTCATTTAAAGATTATTCATTCAACAAGTAACTATATCTCAACTTCCCATGTGCCTGGCACTTTACTAATTTCTGAAAACAGTGGTCCCTACTGCATGTAGTGTGCACTTTACTTGCAGTTTTAGTAAATGCAAAATCTACAGGGTAAGATAAATTTTTGTTTAGTCCAAAATGTCAGGAAAGTAACACCTCAAGGCTAGGTAAATTATAGGTAATTGATCAACAGATGTCTTGAGCTACTTTGGAACCTATCCTCTGGATTGTTTTCTCAAAGCCCCTGGTCAGTCTCTCTCTCTGATCTACTATTTCTTTTTTAAGGATGGATGTTTCTACTGCTCTCATGTCTACTTTGTATTCTTTGTTCCTATAATTTGAATTTCCTTCATATTTGTTCTCTTTTTAATTTTTTTTATTTAGGTGTGGTGGGGGAGCATGAGCATGTATGGTCTGCATGTGGAGGTCATTAGGACAGCTTCAAAGTGTTTGTGCTCCACCTTCAGCAAGAAAGGGTCTCTTGCACCGACTGCAGCTAATTGCTAGACTTCCAAGAAGCATCACACTAGCTGGTCTGCAAACTTGGCATTCTTAGGGTCACAGAAGCATGTGCCACTTTGTCTGGCTTTACATGGGTGCTGGGGAGGTGAACCCAGGCCAGCAGGCTTTGCTAGCAAGTCCTTTAGGTAGTTGTGCCATCTCCCCAGCCCTCTGCTCTCTTCTTTAATATCTTATTTTTGATAAAAATCTATTTTTACTAAGCTAAAATCAGGGTCATCATCTGCTTTCTCCTTCACTACTTCCATATAGTTTTCCTTAACATGTTTATACCTGGAAAAGAAGTACTTTCAAATAATATCACTGATTTGTTCATTTATCAAATATGAAGACATAGTCTGTGTCAGACACTTGAGTGCTGGAAGGGATACATTTAAAAAATTTTTAAAAATATATTCATTTATTTGAGAGAGATATAGAAAGAGGAAGATAGAGAAAGAATGGGCATGCCAGACACATGTGCTACCTTGTGCATTTGGCTTCATGTGGGTACTGGGGAATCAAACTCTGGCCTGTAGGCTTTGCAGGCAAGTTCCTTAACCACTGGGCCGTCTCTCCAGCCCAAATACATTTTTTTTCTGGGGGAGGGGGAGTTGAGGTATCCAGGCTGACGTGGAATTCACTATGTGGATTCTCATTATGTGAGACCCTAAGTCTCAGGGTAGCCTTGAGCTCACAGTGATCCTCCTACCTCTGCCTCCTGAGTGCTGGGATTAAAGATGGGTGCTACCACACCCATAAATTTTTTTTGTTTCTTTAAATAATTTTATTTGTGAGAGAGCGTGAGCAAGCCTGGGTTTGCCAGGGCCTCTTGCAGCTGCAAATGAACTCTGAGCATGCATCTTTGTGCATCTGTCTTGATGTGGGTACTGGGGACTAGAACCCAGGAGTTCAGGAATTTGAGTAGTATGAGGGAGATGGGTAGCTTAGTGGCAGTAGAGTTGGAAAAGAGTTGATAAATGTAACAAATACAACTGATAGGAATTGGGGGATTGGCCTGAGGGAGGAGAAGTCAAAGGTGTGTGTGCTTAGCTTCTGGCGTGGACTGATACTGCATGCTTGTGACTTAGCTAAAGATAGAATCTATAAGATTGATAGTGGCAAGCAGACAGACAGACAGACAAGAAATCACAACTGAATGTGAAATATACACTTAAATATACACTTAAGCATATATAGCAGAGGAGGCACAGTATATGTGCTCAACTAGAAACAATATGTTGAAACCTTGTTGGAGTTTGTTTTTAATCCTGAACTTTATTCTATGAAGTCTCTTTGCTCTATGGAAATTTGAAGATCAAATAAAACCGATTTATGAAGTTATGGAAAAATCATGAAATTAAAGATTCATGGCTAAGTTTTTTTTCAAGAGTTTTGGTTAACTGCCTAAAAACAAATCCTAAATTTTATTAGTTGTTTCTATACATTTTTGTTCAGTAGAATTAGTTAAGAACTTAAGAATAAAGACACTAATTTACTTTTGTGATATTTTCTGAGTGTGAGGTGTGTTGGAGTATATATGTAGGGCCTGTAGAGGAGTGGAGCCCAGATGTGTGGGGAGGAACACAGGATCACTGTGATCATGGGTTAACACTGGAGGGGAGTGTGCACTTCTGTCAGAGCATGCTTTGTTTTCCTAAGAATTCATTCTGTCATTTGCAGTTTACCTCAGTTTCTAAATTTATTCAGTACTGATTTCGGGGAAATTATGGTACAGCATTACTACAACAAAGAAGCTTACACCTTGATGTGCTTTTCTTACACCTTATAAATTATCATTGCTATTATTGCTCAAAATATTACTGGACTTATTTTGATTTTTTTGTGCGGTTTTTCCCTTGTCACAGTTTACTGCTTTTTAAGGTTGCACAGCTAATGAAGACACTAGCTCTTGAACAGAAGCGTGCTTTGTCTCATTTCCCCTTAAATGAACCAGTAAATGATCATCTTATAGTAAACTAACTCTAGATAGCATCTCTCTTTTCAACCCACCTTTGACATTTGAAAATCTTAGGTTTGAAATATGTGTGTGTGTTGTGCATGTGAAATGAGCTGATAGTATATAAATTACTCTTCCCCCAAAACACTTTAATGTAAAAAATTAATTGGAAGATAGTGTGTGTGCTGTGGTCCCATTTAGAGGCAAAACATTTGTGTGGGACAAAAATGTGCCTGAATAGGTATTTTACTCATTTTAAGGGTTGAATATGAATGTATTCTCTATTGATGAAGTTCAGTTTGCTAGTCTTTGGCTGCTTCAGGAAGTTGGTGTTTGATAGTTGGTATTTATTCCTATATTATGCATTCCTTCCCTCTCACCCTTTTATTTCATGAGGAATGAAGTGATGGGAAATGTGATGACCAACTTGAGAAAGTTTCTGAAACAAATGATTTTTAAAATTGGCTATAATTAGGTGGTGCATTTTATAGCTTTTGGCAAGAGGATTGCAGAAAAAATAGTTACCAAAAAGGCACATAGCTTTTTACAGGATAAAGGATTTTAAAATATGTCATTTGATTTCAGATTTTTAGACAATTCCCATGGGAGTGGATGTCAATTAAAAATATTCAAAACATTTTTTTATACAGTGAGCTTTTTTGCTTTCTTTTATATGAATAATAAAGGCATTTGATGATAATAATGAATTGGGAAAATAGCCACAAATCTCTAAGAATAGAATTAGGAGTGTTAAGGCTTAGAGTTGTATGAAATTGTTTGAAATTATTTTTAAAGATATTGAAACAGGACATGTCATAATTAGAGCAAGAATTGGAAGACACTGGCTAGAATGGTATTTATGTGTACATTTTATGTAGATTTGTTTAAAATGACTGATAGAATTCTAGTATCCATAACATAATTTTGGAAGAAATTTTGTTGTTTACTACATGCTGATTTCAGCTTTTTGAAAACAAGCTTTATGAGTAGGTCTGCAAGTTTAAATGAGGGAACTGTTTCAAGCAGTATAGTTTCATTGTTAACAAATCACTTGGAAAGGTTCAAGTTACCTTTGTGGTTCACATGACGGAAAAAAATCTGTCACATAACAGCCAGGGCCAGGTGGGCTGACAACTGGGTATCAGTATTGGCCTGCTGGCCTGCTGATAGATGACCCAGTGTCAGTTTGAGAGAATGTTGTGGTCCTCCTTGGTTCTTACTGGTCAACCTGTCCTGTTTATTTTGTAGATAGAGCTGTGGGAGCTGACTAGGAATTTGAAAAAGCATGCAATTGGAGGTTGGGAAGATGGCTCAGTGGTTTAACACACTTGTTTTCAAAGCCTGTTGGCCCAGGTTCGATTCCCCAGTACCCATATAAAGCCATTCATCTGGAATTTGTTTGCAGTGGCAAGGCTCCCTGGCATATCTATTCTTATTCTCCCCTCCTTGCAAATAAGTGAAAATATTTTTCATAAAGCATATAGTACTAGGTCACTAAATATGTTGAAACAAGCTGGGCATGGTGGCACATACCTTTAATCCCAGCACTTGGGAAGCAGAGGTAGTAGAAGGATCGCCGTGAGTTCAAGGCCACCCTGAGACTAGTTAATTCCAGGTCAGCCTGGCCCAGAGGGAGACCCTACCTGGTAAAACAAAAACAAAACATACACACACTCACACACTCACACACAAACACACACACACACACACACACACACACACAAAGATAATGGGCATTAACGTAAAATTCATGTTTCACAATTGCTAAGTATGGGCTGAGATCCATTATTAACAGACATGAAAGCAAGTTTTAAGAATAAACCCAGAGTTTGACAAGTGTAATGATTCTTAAAAATATTTTTATTAATTTATTTGAGAGGGAAAGGATACGCTAGGGTCTCTTGCCACTGCAAAACATGGTACTGGAGAATTGAACCCAGGAAGTCAGGCTTTGCAAGCAAACACCTTTAACTGCTGAGCCATCCATCTTCCCAGCCCCCATAACAATTTTAAACCAATTCATTGTAAAGCAAAATGAATGTCTAGTTCTGATTTAAATAAAATCTTATTTTTCTCCACTGAGCTCCAATCTGCAATGTGCTTTAGAGCTTGTATATTGTTCCATCAGATATTACCAGTTACACACCAAGAGAATGGCTTTTTATAATCAGTAAATTGAACCCAAAAAAGCAATTCCAAATCATCTTTTTTAGAATTATAAAAAATTTATATGTAAGTACACACTTATACAGTTGCCTACAGCTTGCCCTAAAATCTCAGAACAATACATTAATCTTTTTTAGCTCCTTGAAAAACATGAAAGAAAGGAGAAATTTCAAAGCTAAAAACTTAACCACAATGTTAGACCAATCACTGGTAGGAAAGTGGTGGGAGTTTGTCACATATTAGTTAGCAGTATTTGATTTAAGTAAGAAACACATATTAGGACTAGCCAAATAAATTTGTTTATTATAAAATTATAAATGGATCTCATAGAAACTAGGTTTCTATACAGAAAAACTAGAAGCTATGTACAACCCAGCAAGTTGCCTGATTTCTCACTGGCCTTTACAGTCTACTTTCATTCTTCTTGTTGTTATATATAGCACATGAGACTTTTCTTTTCCCAGTAGAGAAGGCAAAAAATAAGCTAAACAATTTTAGAGTTTTCTGGTATAGACACCATAAGAAGATTGATCTCTTCTTTGATTCCAATTCTGGTATCTTGGGGAAAGGATCCTTTACTCAGCAGTGATCAGTAAGCCATGTGTCATCATGGGTGACCATCAATGGCTAGTAGGGTCGAATCCCTCTGTACAAACAATACTAAAATTATGTATTGAGATAAGGGTGATAGGAAATTGGAAATAAGTTGAGAAAATGCAAATATTGGTTATATTAATACATAATCTAAAAAGTCAACAATACAAATATATGTTAAATCTTAAGTAGCAGTTCTTAGATGAATATAAATTGCATGGAGAAAATCTAAATAAGTGGATTTTTATCCATGTCAGTTCCTGGTTGGCATATTATATTTCAGTTTAGGCAAAGTCATTTCTTAGAACTGCCTGTGAATGTAAAATCACCTCAGAATAACATATTTTTATGTATTATTACTTTAATATAAAGAAAATATTGAGAAATCCAAAGAAGCATGCTATGTTGGCTATCAGTATTTGCCAAGTAAGAAAATAAAGCTTAAAAAATTTTAAAAATATCTATTTCAAATAAGTCTATTACATTCCATTGCAAATAACGTAGTTGTGAGAAAAATAAAATGAAGTTTATTATGTAGAGCAAAAAATTTAGGAGTAGCATTGCTTGGCTTTGTAAATATTTATTTGCATGTTTGTGTGTTTACGTGTGTGCGCACACACACGTACACACACCTCTTGCTGCTGCAAATAAACACCAGATGCTTACACCACTTTTTGCATCTTGCTTATGGGGTGGCTGGGAAATTGAACCTGTACCAGCAGGCTTTTTGCAAGCAAGCACCTTTAATCTTTGAGCCATCTTCCCAATCTCCTCATAAATATTTTTAATGTCTTAATACCCCTAGATTCCCATTTCTTCTAGCCAGTTGTATGTCCCATGTATAATTCCTGAAAAACTACACTGTACACTTGTAAGACAATGAGATTATTAACCTGGCATACACGTGTAAAGGTTTAAAAGAACCACTGAATTTAAATAAATGAAAGGATATGCTATATTCATGAAGTAGAAACTGAGTGTTGTAAAGATATTCTCCTCTAATTACAAATGTGACCTAAACTCAACCAAAATACTATGGGTGTGTGTGTGTTCACTTCATTTATGATAAAGGTGATGTATCATAGAAGTTTGAAAGGACAGTTTTGTCAGTAAGTGAAACTCAGCTAACCTATACATGGGAAAAGGTTAATCATGTCCCTTCCTCTATACCATACACTGTACACAGGTCAATTCCAAGTGCATTATAGGTCTATTAAAAAAGAAGAAAAGAATGTTACACTTAGAGAATGTCTTTCTAAACCTGGAGTAAATTTTTGAACCAGGAAACAATAATTATGAAGGAAATATGTATATGTACGTGCATATGTGTGTTTATAGTACACAGCAATAAAAATATAGCAGCACGTCATAAAAGATGCTTAAATGGAACTAAATCTACAAAGCTATTCAATCTCATCAGAAGTGCAAATTAACAGTAGGTGTCAATACACCTCTACTATCCCAAAGTTAATTTTGCAAGATACTGCTAATGTTCCTTATTAAACAGATTTACTATGAAATGTTAAAATTTGTAGGAATTCCCTTAATGCGGATTAATTGATATTATCAGTATTTTATTAATTTAATATTCAGTGGCTTTGTATGTGCTAAGTATGACGTATTAGGAGCTACAGAATGCTGAGACTAGCAAAACAAGACCCTATTTGCTAACAAAATGCATAAATACATCTTTATATTAAGTATCTTAAAGGAAAAGTATAAAATTCTATAAGATAGAGAAACGTTTCAAAAGTTTGGAATCAGGGCTCTGGAAGTGAATGGTGTAGGAGAGAACAGAAAGACAATTAGGTGTAACCCAGTAAAGAGGTGGGTGGTAGTGAAGGGTAGAGACAGATAATTAGCAGAATAGGTTCTGCTAATAAGAGAGGAAAGAATATGTAGAAATTCTTCAGAGGAAAGAGGGAGGGAGCAAGGCCCGTTGGAGGAACTAGATGAGAGCCGGTGTGGTTGGAAGACAGTAGTAGGTAGGAGAGGGAAAAATGATGCGGTAAGAGACCTAGGGAAGACTGGCTGGGGAGATCGCTCAGTCAGTAAATAATCTGGACCTGAGTTTAGTCCGCAGAGCCCACGTTGAAAAAAGCCAGACATGATGATGCATGCTTGTATTCCTAGCACTGGGGAAGGGAGACAGGCAGATCTGTAGGGCTTGCTGGCCAGCCAGTCCAGCCTAATTGGAGAGCTCCAGTCCAGTGAGAGACCTTGGTCTCAAAAAAGTTTAATGGTGCTGTGGAAGGGGGTTACCCTTTGACATGTGCATGTATGTAATGTACACACACACACACACACACACACACAGAGAGAGAGAGAGAGAGATTTTGCTTGATGTAAAATCAGATTTGCATCGAGAAGAGATGGTTGTTCTGTGTCTTTTTAGACCAGCTTTGGGTGGGAGGGATGTGAGGGCAGGAGTTGTGCCAGGAGCAGTACCAGTGGCCGTGGAAGGAGTTCAGACAAGGATAGATTTCTCAGGTAGATTGATTTTCAATGGGGCACTGTTGTTTTTCAAGATGTTGAAAGACATGCAAAGGATAAAGGTTCTATGACAGTAAGCTCGAGAGAAACTGTATTAAAGTGAAGCTGACTTTGTTAGGACTCTAAAATACACAGAATGGGAGTGGGGCTGCGGAAGGAGTTGATCCCAGATGTTGGAAATGGAATCAGGGCTTGGAGGTGATTTGGGTTTAGGTACCGTGAGTCCAACCCATGATCCACAGACTGCCTCCATCCCAGGATAGCTATGAACACAGCCTAGCATGGCACTTCACAGTATCAAATGGTTGGATATGCTTGGAGAAAAAGGAAAAAAGGAAAGAGGACTAAAAGGATGGATCATGGCAAGCTTGTCCATCAGGCCGCAGGATTTTGCATGAACTGAAAAGTCCATGGCAGAAGTTTTGGTGATATTGGAAAAATAGGAGATATCCACAGGGAAGCCATTTCATTAGTTTACCCAGGAATGAAAATACTCCCTTTGGTCTTCTTTGATTTTATTTGATGCTAAAAGTATTCTGATTAATGAAAAAGCTGGGTTTTTGTCTTATAATTTCAATCTTTGGAATTCTGTGATGAGGTTACAAAGTGATTTGCATTAAATTTTTTTAGAGAAGGAAAATTTAGAATTTTTTTCTTTCTAAATCAGTAATGGTAGCTTTAAAATATTTTTTTATTTATTTGCAAGGAAAGAGAGAATACAAATATGAATGAGTGGGCAGTCTAGGGCCTCTAGCCATTGCATGCACCATTTTGTGTGCCTGGCTTTGCAAACAATCATCTTTAACCACCAAGTTGTCTCCTTAGCTCAGAAATGTTAACTATTTTAGCTACTACAAAAATGTGTTTTAATAATTTCATATATTCATTTTGTACTGTGACTAGCCTTTTAATTTGAAGGTGTGTGTATGCATATGTAAGTTTGAATGCATTAATTTTTTAAATGTGAAATTCAAATTAAAATCTAAATTTAAAGCATTTTCAGTTTACAGCTTTTAAAAGATCAAAAAATTAAGAACATAGTAATTTGGGGAGACTGTTTTGAAATATATATATTTAGGTACATTTTAGATACCATAACTATCTTATCCCATTAGGATTGAGTAGATTTTTTTTTTTTTTTTGGGTCAGAGTTTCATTTGAGTTTAGGCTAATCTGAACCTTACTCTTTAGCCCAGGCTGGCCTTGAGCTCATAGCCATCCTTCTATTTAAGCCTCCTGTGTGCTGGGATTAAAGGCATGAGCCACCACGTCTGGCTTGAGTAGAGACTTTTAGATTAACTTATATAGACCCCTTTCTTAACCTATAAAGTTCTTTCTTCTTAACTTTCCCCATGATAAAAAGTATTTGTTAGTTTACAAGAGGATTCCTCCCCTTTCATATTGACAATAGTATGTCATTTAAGATGGCTGTGTTTGGGATATTGGTGTAGAACTTTTATCACAGGTGTTTGTATTCTCATATGACTAATGTAAGAATTTATAACTGTATTTTTCAGAGGCATGTATTTGGAATAATAAACAGTAAGTCCTTATATAATAGTGCTAAAAATACATAATATTATTTTAGGCAGTTTTACCTTATGTCGATTATATAGTATTTACTTCCTTATATATCACTATAAAAAGTGAGGCACAGCTATAACAAAGCTTGTTTCATTGTGACAGGACATATTCTCTTCATCGCCTCTCATAGTGTCTCTGGATTATTTGATTCAGATTCTATCCCTGTGGCATCTCAGGAATCCCTGGGGCTTAACTCTAGGACAGTTGATAGACCAGAGCAGCTCTATTAAGGTCAGTTATCTCCTGAAATCACACCAAGGGACTGGTTCAAGAAACTGCTAAATGCAGGCAGGAATCTCCCGAGATGCAACTTAAACTCTGCTGTCAGCCTGCCTGTTATTTATGATCCTTTAACTCTGCTGTTACCTTGACTGTTATTTAGGTTGTATTGGACAAGAAACAAAGCATCCTGGGATTGGAGATGGCTCAGCAGTTAAAGGTGTTTGCTTGCAAAGCCTGCCTACCTGCGTTCAGTTTGCCAGATCACAGTGGTGCATGCATTCAGAGTTTGTTTGTGGTGGCAAGAGGCCTTGGTGCTCCCATACTCTTTGTTTCTCTGCTTACAAATAAAAATATTTTTAGAAAAAGAAGTAGAGAACTTTTTGGTGCATAGTTAATTTTTATAGTATTAGCCCTTGTTTCCAAATGCTTTGAATCTGAAAATATTAGCCTATGATGACTAAAGTATTACATAAACCAAACAAGTCTCAGGTCTCAGAATAAATATTTGATAAAGAAGACATTGTTGTATTAAGAGCTTCTGATTCATTTTCATTTCAACTATATGTGCTTATGTACCTATTTTTCTGCTAGCTTTTGCTCTTCAATTATGTCAGTTTTTCCATTACTAAAAGCTTGTTTGTTTTTATTGGATAATCTGATTCCAAGTTTAGAAATTCTACATTTTACAGGACTGTGGATGACAGGGAGATAAAAATGAAAGACTATCAGAAAAGCAGCTCTCAGTTTCAGCAAAAAAATTCAAAGGCATTTTTTTTTTCCTTTC
Organism: Zapus hudsonius; assembly: GCA_004024765.1. NCBI lineage: Eukaryota > Metazoa > Chordata > Mammalia > Rodentia > Dipodidae > Zapus > Zapus hudsonius. The sequence goes on along the minus strand of PVHP010021625.1, from coordinate 16,233 downwards.
TATTAAACTGTTCTCTTCCTTTTTTGGAATGAAGTAAAGCTTGAGAGCCTGGTTTTAGGTAAGGTAGTTTGCATAGATTTTTACAGTAGTATAGTTTGTGTGCTCTCTTAAGATAAAGAGAAAATACGTTGCCTCAGATCGCCATCATGCTTTATACAGAAATTTCAGGAAAGACTACTCTTTAATTACTGTGAAGGCACTATAAACTTCAACATAGTTTTTTAAAAGATTTATATAGGTAAAACCAGTCATGTGTTAGTATCGTAACTAGCCATTTCAAATTCCACACTAAGGCCTATTTTTGTAAAGAAACCTGTTCTTTCAAAAATTTACTTTAGAAAGTATCTGATTTCTATTCAGGCTAATAATGAAACTCACTCTAAAAACTATGAAAAGCTACGAAGTCATACAATACTAGTGTGGTGGTTTAATTCGGGTGTCCCCCATAAACTTAATGCATTCTGAATGCTTGATCCCCAGCTGATGGCAGTTTTGAAATTAGAACCTTGTTGGATGTGTGGTGTTGGGGACTCGCTTATGGAGGTTATAGCCAGCTTCCCCTTGCCAGTGTTTGGCATGCCTTCCTGCCGCTGTTTGCAGTGCTGTGGGAAGGTGATGTCCACTTCATGCTGTGGTTTTCCCTGCCAGGATGGAGCTTGACCTGGAGTCTGTAAGTCAATAAACCCATTCTTTTCACAAGCAGCTTTTGGTTGGATTATCTGTCACAGCAACAAGAAAGCTGACTGCAACTAGGTTATATTAGTCTTCTAATTTTTACAGAAATATTTATTCTTATTTATTTTCTTTTCAAGGTAGACATCTAGTCAAGGCTGACCTAGAACTCACTATGTAGTCCCGGGCTGGCCTCGAGCTCACAGTGATCCACCTACCTCTGTCTCCTGAGTGCTGGGTTAAAGATGTGTGCCACCATGCCCAGCTAAGGTTTATTTTTGTATACACTAAAAAATTAGCTTAAGCCTGCTATTAGTGAAAGTATTTGATAGAATGAATTTGTCCTCCTTTGTAGGCACTTGCTCTTGAGTTTTAAAAATATTTTTATTTATTTGAGAAAGAGACAGAGAGGGAGAAAAAGAGAGAGAGAAAAGAATGGAGGGAGGGAGAAAGAAGTGAGTTTGGGCACGACAGGACTTCCTGCCACTGCAGACAAACTCCAGACGCATGTGGCATTTTGTGCACGCTAGGGAGTCAAATGCAGCATGTCAGGTTTTGCAAGCAAGAGCCTTTTACCACTGAACCATCTCTCCAGCCCGACAATGTCTTATGCTTATCCCTTACAAAGAAATTACTACATGATTATAATTTTTTTAACATTAATCCTTTGAGTACAGAGTGTATACACACGTATGTATGTATACTCGTGTGTGAGTTCATGTGTGTATGTATAGGTTGGTGTCCTGTGTGTGTGACTTTAAATGCCCACTAGAAATGGAGGTCTGTTTTAATTTGTCCTCAATCTGTACTGTATGCATAGTGCCTTTTTTCAGAAGAGGTATGGATAGATGTATGGATAATTGCTTGATTTAACATATACAAGTAGATTGTGTAAAATTTTCAAAATGTGTGAATTTGTTCCACAAGTGATTCAAAAGTATAATTAAAATACACACATGAGTTAAAACTTTAAAACAACTCTAGGAAATACAAATCAAAATATATCACATTTGAATGATTATACCAAATAAGAAATAGTGAGGTAGGTATAAAACTGTAAGTAGAAGTCAGCTAGAAAGACACTGATAGATACTGTCTAGATTTAAATCCTTTCTTGCCACTTACTAGGTGAGCTTGCTTATTTTATTTCTTTTCTTTTATTTTATTTGACAGCTAGAAGAAAAATCACCCAAGCTATGTGTGAGGTATTAAGGCGGCATTTCAAACATGAGTTTCACTAGTTAAGTCTGGGTAATGTTTTTGTATTTATGTTTTAGCTTTTGGTGTTTGTGTCAAGCCCAATGAAGATGCTTTAATATATTTTGAAGAATTTAATGGTGGTTGTTTCCATTACCTACTCTCTACTTTGATATACACTTATGAAAATAGATAGATTTGGCCTTTGAAGCCTTAAAAAGTATTGTACATTCAACAGTGGAAAGCTGTGTAGATAAAGTTTTCTCTATCCTCAGGCTTGTGCATTCCATTCCATTCTTTCTGTCCCCTCTTCTGTGATGCTCTTTGAGACGTGGAGAGGATGTGGTACAGATGTCTTCTTTAGGGCTGAGTACATAATGCTTTGTTATTTTCAGTACCTTGGCTATGTGTGCAGTTTTTTTGAGAAACTGCTAGGCATGGTGGCACACCCCTGTAATCCCAGCTCTTGGGAGGCAGAGGTAGGGAAATCTCAAGTTTAAGGTCTCAAAAAATGCTGAGGGCTATGATACAGCTTCATAAAATGTCAAAAAAAAATCTACAGAGCATTTGGATTTTTTCTTTTTTATGAACAGTGTATTTTTAAGTTATTAAAATAGCAAAAAGGAGGCTTAATACATAAAATGAGTGGGTTTGAAATATCGTTACTCATTCAAAATTTAATAAATCAGTACATATAAATGCCTTTATTTTATTCTAGCCAAGTAAAATTGAGAAGAAAGGACAAGACCGTTTACGTGAAAATGCTCTCCTGTATATACAAGTTTTGAACAGACAGATTTTGGGGAGAAAACAATGTGATATGTTACAGAAAGGAGGCAGAATTACTGAAGAAAGGTGGGAAATGAATGAATTTGACATTAAAAATTTGTGCTTGTTTTTGTTTTCCTTGTTGGTATTTCTGATGTTGAGTTTCATGGCTGGTCTTGAATTGACAATGTAGCGTAGTCTGGCCTTGAATTATCAGCTGTTTTTTCCAATCTGGGGAAATCCAAGATTTCAAGAATCTAGCATAAATTTGTTAGAAAATGTAAACTAATTTATTGTGAGGGTTAGATGAAATACTGAATATATTTAAATTAATGCATAAACTACATCACTAATAAAAGGACTTAAATGTCAAATTTTCATGTTGTACATTGGTACTGAAATTATTGGCAACAGTTGAAGCTCGGAGGAAATGGTGGCTTCCCTTACAGATGTGGCATTGAAAATTCTACTTTTACTTTATTATGTCTTAAATATGAAATATCTTCCGAGGCTTGGTAGCCAGCCAGTGGGTTTTGCGAAGTGGTTAGATTATGAGGGCTCTGCCTTCATGAATGGATAATCCAGTGATGAATTCAAAATTTGAATAGATTTTGGTAGACTGTGGAAATGTGAAAAGGGAGGCCTGGTTGGGGAGGTGGCTCACCGTTGCCATGTTCTTGGGGGCTGTGCCTTGCTCAGGGCCCTTCCTGTTACTGTTCTGTCTGCTTCCTTGCTGCCGTTATGAGAGCTAAGAGCTACACTGTCTATGCCATAATGGGCCAAATGAAGCCTTTGAAGATGTTAGCGACATTAAGCCCTTCCATAAGTTGCTTTTCTTCTATATTTGGTCATAGCAATGAGAAAATTCTAACGTTTTTATATAACTAAGTTGAACATAACTTTTAAGGAGTAAATCTTTAACAAGACTAGTGTGATCACTGACTTTTGTATTCTCATCTGGTTCATTTGTATTCTAACAGCAGCTCCTTCAGATTCTTAAGTACCATAAGCTTCTTTGTACCTCTTTTAGGTTTTCTCCTTGCCTAAATGTTTCCTTTCCCTTAACCCTTGCCTTCCTTTATTTGATATCTCCTAGTCATACTTAGGGTAGTGGTTTGAATTCTTGATCCACAATGGGTGGCAATTTTGGAATTGGAACTTTGGAGGTGTGTTGTTAGGGTGGCTTATAGGTGTGATAGCTAGTTTCTCCTTGCCAGTGTTTGGCACACTCTCCTGTTGTTATTGTTCATCTGATGTTGGCCAAGAGGTAATGTCCAGCCTCTTTTCATGTCATCATTTTCTTGCCATCATGGAGCTTCCCCTTGAGTCTATAAGCCAAAATAAACCCTTTCTTCCACAAGTGCTTTTGGTTGGGTTCTTTCTGCTATCGCCAAGCAAGCTGACAGCAACACTTAGTTTTGTAACTTTCTTTACAAAGCTGTTGCTGACTTCTCATCTTTTCTCTGACCCTGTCATTCCTTGTCAGTAACACCTTGTCCCCCAAGCCTTTCTTGGTGTGTAATTGTCCATTTATTTGTCTATGCTTGCTTACCAGACAAGCCCACAAACTTATCTGAGTGTCTGACTCATAGTGTGTTATTACTAAACACTTGTGGAATGATTAAATTTAAAAACCTGGTCTTAACCCAGCTTTTGCATTGTTTTACCCCTCTTCTTTCCCTCTATTCTGTCTGTCCACCTTCCTTTTTGCAGATTCAAATAGTAAATAACTGTTGGTTTTAACTGCATGGTAATATTGGGAAGGGAAGCTCTTACCTTTTTTTTTTTTTTTTTTTTGGTAATATTTAGAAAGCAAGAAACAGCTAGGCATGGTGGTTCCCCCCTGTAATCCCAGCTCTTGGTAGACAGAGGTAGGGAGATCTTAAGTTTAAGGTCTCAAAAAAAAGCCGAGGGCTATGATACAGCTTCATAGTAGAACATTTGCCACTGGGTGTTTGTGGGGGGAGGATGGCAAGTTAATTTTAAATAGGCTTACTTTTTTTTTTTTACCTTTTTAAGAGAAATGAAATTATATGTTTACACAAAAGACTGTATTAATTTCTCATAGTGGTTTATTTAGCATAGAGCTCAAACACTCCTAAAATAGGTCAATTAAAAACTGCCTCTTAAGCATAATTACTGCTAAAATGTTTCCTTCAGGAATGCCCCTCTTTATTTCCTAGATTATGTGATCAAATTCAAGCAGTTGCTTCTGCCAAGAATCCTGTCTTATTTTTTCTGATCTAGAGTCATCTACTGTATATAACATTGCTGTGATTATTATTTACTGACCTGACTCCGAGTGGAATTACGTTCTTTGAATTTTGTCTTCATAGCCTTAGTACCTAGCATGGTACCTAGACTGTGGTCACTAGGCATTCAGGAAATCCTTAGTGGTATGAAGGATTCTCTTCATCATGACCTTAAGGTTTCATCTTAAGACTTCAAATGGAATCTGACATTTAGAAATTGCTTTCATTCATTTATTTGGTCAACAGATTAGCCAGATGAATGGTTAGACTAAGACTCTTCTGTGGACCATGAGAGCTCATTGGTTTTGTGGCTTACTTGATAAGTCTGTGGTAACTACTCAAAAGCACACTTCTTTCCTTAAAATTAATTAATTTTTATGTATCCTGAGGCCTCGTCCTTAAGTTAAAGAGAATTATTACAGTGTGCAAAAGTACCCTCAGAAATATTTCTAAATCTTGAACAGAAGCCGAATTCTATACCTAGGATAGCTTTGTGGATATTGACGCAAGTTTTTTAAAAGCTACAGCTCTAAGGAACTTCATTGCTCATGTCTAACTTTATTGGCATTGGTTGAAAATACATTTGTGGAAATGTGGATATTGTATTTATTTACAAGTATTTGTGTCTTTTATATGGTGTGCCCTTAGATCCATCAGTGGCCAAAACAGATAAAAATTTCTGCACATTTATATATAGCTTATATTTCTTAATCCTTATATATATTTCTCTAAATATGATATTGTAGGATAGATAGCACAGTAAATGGTTTTAAGGATTGTTGTATTGTTTTTGATGTTGCCTGTGTGTGTGTGGTATATACATGTTCATGTTCTCTGTTGCTCACCTGTGGTGTCTGGTGTGGAAGGAAGGTCCCATGTTCCACTCTGTAGCTTTCCTGCCCATTTTTTGAGCCTGAGTCTCATATTGATCTTGGAGCTTGCTGCCGCTCTCCCTCCATCTGGAGCTCTGGCAGTTCCCAGGTCTCTACTACCCTATGGGACAAAGTTTACAGTCATGTGTGGTTGTGCCCATCTTGTGCAGGAAGTACACTTGACCACTGAGCCAGTTCTTAAGCCCAAGAATATTTGTTTTTTTTTTAAACAAAGTACTAAGATAAAATTAGTGAGTAGCTGCTTATCCTTGATTAGATTATCTATAACCCAATTTATACATCTTTTGGATTTTTTTAAATCTTTTTCAGAACAGAAAGGGGGAAAGGTTTCATTAAACATCTCAGTCAATCTCATACTTGTTTTGGTAGGTAGGTACAAAGCACTTCACAATAAATATCATAAGGAAAAAGACAACAAAATTGACATCTATAAAGAAGTATTTAATAGAAGCAAATAGAAGTAACACTAAACAGAATATCATGAAAAGTGTAACAGTGCTAGTTATATTCAGAAAGAATTTAACCTAATCAAAAGGCAAAAGTGAAAAACAAAAAACAAAAATCTCTCATACTAATGCTAGTGAGGCTGCAGCTAATCAGGTGCTGCTGATGAAGATGCAAATTGGTACAGTATTGATTTTGGAAAATATGTAGCAGTTTCTTATGCAAGTTAGCATATACCTGTCCAGAAATATCATTCCTTGCATTTTCTGTTTGAAAACTGGAAATCATCCTTGTGGTCAGCATTAGAGGAGTGACTGAACTGTGCTATAGCTATAGAAAGGAAAATTTGTTGGGGAATAAACTCATACCCACAGAATCATGCACAAATTCCATAAAGAAGCCTTTCATAAAATATATGCTCTAAAGTCCTTTTACCTAAAGTTTTAGAATTTCTACATCTTAATTATAGTGGTAGTGCTCGCTTCAGCAGCACATATACTAAAAATTGGAACGATACAGAGAAGATTAGCATGGCCCCTGTGCAAGGATGACACGCAAATTCGTGAAGCATTCCATATTTTTAATTATAGTGGTAAAAAAAATCAGTAGTTATCTCTTGATTGGGGAAGATTGACTTGAATAAAGAAAATTTCTATAATGATGGTGGGGTTTTTTTTGTTTTTTGTTTTTGTTTTTGTTTTTTGAGGTAGGGTCTCACTCTAGCCCAGACTGACCTGGAATTCACTATGAAGTCTCAGGGTGGCCTTGAACTCATGGTGATCCTCCTACCTCTGCCTCCTGAGTGCTGGGATTAAAGGCGTATGCCACCATGCCCAGCTTAGTGATGGTGTTTTAAATCTTCATAAGAGTTTAGGTTATTGGCAAATCCATGTGAGCATGAGTGCACACGTGTGCACATGTGTGCACTTGCACACATGCATGCACACTTAAGATCTATGTATTTATGCACTTCAGTCTATATAAATTTTGCATCAAAGAAAATTAAGTATGAAGTTAATGATACATATGCTGAAGTCTATGGAAAAAGTATACTTCTTCCAGTTCTACTTTGTTATACAGTCACCACTTTGTTTCCATGTGGTCTACATTTGAGAAGTCAACTTCCTAATGCATTGAAAATGTTTGGGGGGAAACTATGCTTTCATCATGTGTAGAGTATTTTTCTTGTCATTATTGCCTAAGTAATGCACTGTGACAATAGTTAAATAGCCTTTAGATATTGTAAATAACCTAGAGATGATTTAAAGTACTCAGGCATCTAGGAGTATGTATGTATTTTATGTGAAAATACTATTCTATTTCATTTAGGGGATTTGGGTATCCACAGGGGTTTTGGAACCAGTATCTCCATGGGTACCAGGGCCAACTGTGTTTCAGGTAGCTGTCTAGTTATGTACTAAAGGATATAGTATGTTAATAGTAAAATCTAGGTGGAGAATGTATAGGCATTGACTATAAAATTCTCAACACTGCTGTGTGCTTGAACATTTTTTAAATAAAATATGAGGGGAAAGAGAGGAATATTGTATTTGAAAAATGTTGTAAGGAAAATGTTTTTATTTTTGTAGCTTTTAGGATATAGAGGGATAGAAGATTTGTTTGAGAGTGGAGCTATAATTGTTAGAAGTGTAGAGAAGATATTGCAGAATGAGAAAGCAACCTTAGAAGTAAAGAATTGGACTGGTGAGTAGCTCAAATTGGCTGAAGTATAAATTAAAATATTGGAGCATCAAACTGAAAAGTAGGAAGCATAGGTGTAAGAAAGCATAGGTGTAAGAAGTCATCAGGAGATTAGTTTCTAAATAGTAGGCCATTCCTCCTCCTAGCAAAAAGGAAAGGAGAAGAGTGAATGTGTAAAAACTTCCCATGCAGAAGTAATGAGAACCTTATCTCTGTAGTAGGAGGATACAGCTCTTGGGTATATGAGATTGTTGAGCAGTGAGATTTAATATTAGGTCAGAAGGCTGAAGGAGTTTTGGGGCACCATATAGATGTAATACGAATTCAGACAAAAGACATTTTTAAAATTTGTTCAATGGTGGTATATTATAATGAGGTCAGGGTGAATTTATAATGGATGAAATCAACATCCTTTGTTAATTTTCCTTGCCTTAGTTTATATTATATTGGTAGAAGCACAGAAAGCGAGTGGATGAGATTGTTCATTCCTAGAGCGCAGCTGCAGTCACTGGGAATTCTGAAGTCATGAATGTGTGGTTGAGATTGCTGGAGGAAGTTGACCAATAAATGGTGGACTAGGAAGAGTTGGAATGGGTCCCAGAGTCAGGGTTCTATAAGGAAGGATGGTGGATGGTACACATGTTCTTCTCCAGTGAATTCCTAGTTGTGCGAGGTCTTCTAGGTTAAATATTTGAAAATGATGACCATCATCCTCCACCTGATCATATAATTTGTAATTTAGGAGGCATCGAGAATTAAACCTCTTTTTCTGTTAATCTCCAACTCAGCATTTGTGCTTTAATTATTTTTTTTAATTTTTAAAATTATTATTATTATCCATAATTAGATAGATTTAATAAATAATGAGTTGATATCCCCATTTCCCTCTTTCCTGTCCCAAATCAGCTGGGTATCCTTTTCTGTGGGTAGTCTGGATTAGTCTATGGGGTAGGGGGTTATGGATAGCCTAGGAGTCAACCTGGTTCCACCCCCACTTTCTATGTTGTAATTGAGGGGAGCCATGTCTCTGAATGGTCTCCTCCACCATGGCTCTTACAGTCTTTCCGCCCCCCCCCCTCAGTTCCCTGAGTCATGGTGGGTATTAAGGCTGCTTTATTGTCGAGGTCTTAGAGGTCTCTGTACTTAAGCTTTAGGTTGCGTTGAACATCGCTGGTGTCTGTCTGTCTGACTTATCCTGTGTTGACTGATTGGTTGTGGTTATAGGTCTCATGCTTATCCCACTGTTCTCTGCTGGGTTCTATATGGCTCCTTCATGGAAGATCTGGTGTGGCTCCTCTCTTGTCTGGATATCAGCTTATTGGCCTGCGGATCGTTGTTAGGGTTGGAGGATCCATAGCTCTCTCTCTCTCTCTCTGCCTTCTGAAAGATACAAACAGACTCTTCATCCGAGAGTGAGATCAGTATAAGTTAACTTAGATATACATTTCTGAATTAGCTATATTCTAATATTAGTAGCGTGCTTTAATTCTTGTTTTCCTTGTGAAGATAATGTAACATAGGAACCCAATTGGTTGGATAGATTGACAGATGAATAGCTGCTTCTTAATTTCATTTGTGTGCATTTACATTTGTGTTGGAGTATTAAAGTATTAGCAAATAGAACAGTTTCACTGTCTTCGACAGATGAGAAAAAACCATTTGGCTTTAATTAGACATGCCATGTTTGTAGTGAAGGGAGAAGGTGAGTTCTCAGTGAAGTGCCATCGCTGTCCAGCCCTTTACAGATCAAGAGAAAAGTGATGAGAACATTCATTTTCATTTGTATTTGTTTTAATGCTTCTGTGCAAAGACCTGGGTTTGTGCTAGTAGTTATTTAAAAATAAAGTAACTTCAGTGAGTAGTAGAAAATTCTGTGAGCTTGCTTTTCTTTTTCCCTTAAGAGGGATCCCCTCTTTTGCTCATATTTGAAAAATTGTGATGAATAGCCTAAATTTAGGTTCTTTGTATATGCATGCACATACAAGTATTCCTATGTGTGAGTGGACATGCATGTGTTTGGTCAAAAGACAACTTTGGGTGTTGTACCTTGCCTTTCATCATGGTTGAGGCATGGTCTCTTGCTCACTGCTGGGTGTGCCAAGGCTGGCTAGTCTGCAAACTTCCTGGAGATTCTGTCTCTGGTTCCCTTCTTGCAGGCAGTAGCATAATGTGGGTTCTGGGGATCTGAAGTCAGGTGCTCTTGCTTTCAGTTTATCCTCCAACCCTTTTCCCCAGCACTAAATTAAGGGTTGTTTGGTTTTTTGTTAAAGCATGTTTTAGGTTTTATAAAGTCACAAAACACTGCTTAGATCTACTTAGTTCTCCCTCATCTACCTTCTTTTCTTGCATCTCATGATTTTGATAATAAATGTTTTGTATCTTACATGCCACGTCTCCCCCTTTCAAGACATTATTACTTAATAATTTTTGTATATGTATATAGTATATTTGGATCATATTCACTTACTATTACCTTTTCTTGCCCCTTTCCTCTCCTGCTGAAGTCCCTCTTCCCAGCAAGTCTCTCTTGTCTAAACCATATTCCTCCCCTTTTTCAAAACAGTTCTTTTGACCACTATCTTATTCTTAAAAGATTTAGATGAGGTTTCCCAAGCCTTGTTCTTGCTTAGGCTGCTGCCTGTTTTCTGAGCTCTTTCAGAGGTTAATATCATCCTGTTTCTTGATTAACTATTTGTTAGTTTCCTAAGAATCTGCATCAGTTACAGTTTGTCTCTGTCCATTGTATAGTAATAGATGTTCAGTAATTATTGAAAACATCTGAATAATGGAACAGTGCTGGTGAAGGACTCAATGATTTCTTGGAAGAAAAAAGGTGATAAAATTTTTGAGGTGCTGGAGATACATAGCTCTGTGGTAGAGTACTTACCTAGTATGCATGAGGCCATAGGTTCAATTGCTAGAACATTAAGTTTAATATTTCCTAAAGTTATTAGTATGTAAATTACCTATAATCCTAGCATGTAGGAGGCAGGGGCAGCATGAGCTACAGGGTAAAATCCTATTTCTGCTGTATGAACAGTCGTGTGTTGGTCCCATTCCCCTCATGTTACCTAATTATAGCCTCACTTCCCCCAGACATGTTGCTCAGGGTCTTTGCGGTTTCTCCCAGGCTTCCACTGGTTTGTTAGGGTTGCTTTATAGGATTTCACTTCTTAATTACCTCTATGCAAAGAGCACAATGTTAATAACATTTATTAGTTTCTTGTTTTTCAAGAGTAGTCAGTTTTGGTATTACTTAGAACAGGTCAGCCCTCAACATTTTACAGGGTATAGATAGCTTCTCTAGAATTTCGCTCCAGTATTGGAAACTATATAACTTAAAAAGCAGTGGAGAAATAATCATTACTCATAATACTAAAAAAATTTTCAGAATCTGTACAACTTAAACACATAGGTTTTAACTTTATTGAGATGTCACCTGGTTTATATGCACCATTACTGTAGGCTCCACATGGGAAAAAAAAAGTTTGGTAAGTAGAAGCTCTAAATTAGGGTAGAGGGCAAGATTTTGTATTGTAGTTTTAAAGCTAAAAGCAAAAAGAGAAAAGAGAAAACCTATTAAAAGCTAACATGATTTCTAAGAAGATTATAAGTATCATTTTAAGCCACATAAGTGTGAACTATTGATCTGAGATACTGTTGTATATCATCAGATGACCTTTGATGCTGTGACAAGTAGCTAATAAAGTTAAATTACACGTTTAAAGTGACAAGAATGGTGCAGTTTAGGAGGGTTTCCATTAAAGGAAATTTAATTTGTGTGTACTCCATTTTATAGTTCTAAACTGAGAATTCAGTTGTGGCTTGTAGGAACATTTTTGGGATTATTTGTGAAATTATTTTTAAAAGAAACTAAAATAAAAAAAAGATGTACTTTCTTACTGCAGTTCAGTACCTGTGTATTTTAGGTTTTTTTAGGTTTGTCTTTCATCCTGCCTTTTCTGCCTTGGGATTCCCAAAACCTTATATGGTCACGACTTAGCTTTTAGACTTTCAGTGAAATGCAAGGCACCACTCCAAAAAGAAAAAAAAAAAGGCTGACTTACTTTGTCTTCAGTGTTCTCTCTTGGCTGCCTGTATTACCACAGTAGCTGAATAACTAAGAACCTTGTGTGCATTAGTCGTCTTCCTTCCTCAGGGAAGGAATTCCTTTTGTGGTAGTAGTTTTATGCTAGAACATTAATGTTATTTTGACAAATGGTATTGGTTACACAATTTGATTGGAAAAAAAAACTTAAAAGCAGTTGTGATTATTTTATCGTACTGTAAGAGAGGACAAGAGACTATTTATCTACGGGATACTGTTAGGAATTGTACAATTAACTGGTGGTAGGTGATGTTGAAGGTGAAAGTGAACTTGCTGCCATCTGAGCAGAGGACATGGAGCCAAAAAGGTGTTCAAAAGCATTCTAATAGAAACGTGGTAGGAGAATGACTTCTCATTGTCATTAATAGAATTGTCTTTTTGTCATAATGACTATGACTTTTCTAAGTGACCATTAGTGTCACAATTATACATTTAACTCCAATGCAGTTTAATATTTTGTTGAAAATTCTTAGTATTGATTTCATAATTCCATTTAGGAAAAGGGAAGCTCATATGCACCCATGGTGATCTGTAAGGAGAAGAGATCACTGATCTATATGAGTTCCACAGATGAAGCTATGTCATACTTGTAGGTCCTTCTGTTCGACATTTGACTGCTGTCTGGTCTGGTTTAGATTCTATGAGAGCTCAAGGTGTAGTGGAGGTCGAAGCGGGGGTGGGGGGAAGAATGTAGGAATAACACATGTGTAATGAAAGCTTTAGGTATTACAGAAGGTGTTTATTCACTCCCAGTTACATGAACACAAGCTAGAAAAGATGATAGAAATAAAATTCAAGGTGTAAAATGAGCAATTGGCACAATGGAGCAATGTCACAACCATTACCTCCTGAATCCTAAGAATGTGAATCCCTTCTTCTAGGAAAGTTATCAAGTCCTAAACTACAATGGTTAATTCTTAGGACCTGAGAGATTTAAAATTCTTCTTCCCCAATTTCTCTCTCCCCTTTTCTCTGAGAGAGAAGAAAATAGAGATGAGACTACCTTCATAACTACCTAATCTCTTCTGAAGGCAGTACCTTCAGCCGTTTCACCTTTAAAGGTTTTACTTCCATTGACATCACACTGAGCACATGAATTCTTGGAAAATACTCAAGCCACAGCTGAACTGGAACAACCTAAAGATAGTTGTGTTTTCTGCACTGGATTTTGTTTTGTCTTAAGAGCTTTTTTTGAGCAGAGTTGTGTAACCTCTTTATTTCAAGCAGAGAAACCCTGTGCTAGAGAATTTTTTAGATAGAACTGCCCCCCCAAAATGCCAGATATGCAAACTATGTTAACTCAGTCATTGAATATCTAGATTAAATAACATAAAAAGGGCTAGAAGTTCCTTTGTTCTGCATAGTGGTGCATAAAATTTGTATGCAAAGTTTTTCTTACCCCCAAATTAAAAAATTGTGTCAAATGATAAAATTTAAATTCATTATTAGCTATTTTTGTTTGAGATATTTAGAATTGACATAGCAATGTTGAGTTCATCCTACTATGTAATATAATAGTGATGCTTTGAAATTCATTTATGTATATGCTTGTGTTGGTAAACTTATATTATTGTAGGTTAAATTTGACTGGCTGGCTTGCTTGCTTGCTTATTTATTTATTTATTTATTTATTTATTTATTTCCCTGCTTTGTCCTGCCTAGATACTGTGCTTGATACTAGAAATGTGACAATAGTTCTCAGTAAATATTGGGAATCCATAACTCTCCATCAGTCAGTTGGGAAACATCATTTCAACCACTGAGCTATCTACCCAACCCAGGAAACATTATTTCAGAATCTCCTTAACCCCTTGATATGCTGCAGTTAAAAAGAATGCATATTACATATGCTATAATATTCAAAAAGTATTTAATATGCCAAAATTAAAAGTTTGAAGCAATAATTCAACTTCAGGTAATGTTTTCTTCATAATTCTTTTTCTCTTCCTCCTGTTCCAACTTGCTGTTTTGCTGGAGATGACTTTGAACTTCTGATCCTGCTCCTCTACCTATTTAAATGTTAGGGTTAGAGGCATGTGTCACCATGCCCTGCTGTTTTCTTTGTAAAGAAAGTAATTACTTTAAGAAGATGAGCTATAAAAACATAATAGGGTGTTGTGGCGCACACCTTTAGTCCCAGGCCTTGGGAGGCAGAGGTAGGAGGATCACTGTGAGTGCGAGGCCAGTCCGAGACTACATAGTGAATTCCAGGTCAGCCTGGGCTAGAGCGAGACCCTACCTCAAAAAAACAAAAATACTACTACTACTACTACTACTACTACTAATAATAATAATAATAATAATAATAATAGGGTAAGTTTTAGCCATGATTCAGTTTTAGACACATTTGATTGACTACTAATGTGGGAAGATTAGGAATCTGTTTTCCGACTTTTCCCATGTTTTGTTAGCCACACTAATGTTTCTACCTTGATAGGATTTATTATATTTGTGTTCTTTATTTAAAAAATGAATCTTTTGACCATCTGCCTTGAATTTGGAATTTGTCTTGTTCTTTCAGTTGGCCGTATTTGAATGCCAAGTAACATTTATTACTTTACCTTGGTTACTCTTTCATAAATATATGTTAAGTGCCATCAAAATGTGTGGTATTTCCTTTGTCTTGCCAAGTTACATTTTCTTCCATAATGTGTTTTCTATGCCTATCCTCATTGTGTTACATATTCTCATGCATGTTTGTGTGCGCAGTACACATGCATGTGGAGTCCCGAGGACAACCTTGGGGGTCATGCACACTCTCTCATTCATCTAGAGTTTATTAATTAGGCTAGATTGGCTGGCTAGCAAGCCCTGAGGATCCTCCTGTCTCCACCTCCCCAGGGCCTGCATGTGCCACCATGGTCAGCTGAACTCAGATCCTCGTAACTGCATAACAAGCACATTACCCACGGAACTCCCCTGCTTATCTCTCTGGACTTTTACATGTATTTACCCTACTCTGGTCTAAAAGTTTATATCCCTGGAAGCTCTGAATAAGATTAGCACCCTTATTAAAAAGGTGCCCTTGTGTCAGCCAGGTAGTGCGTGATTTTTTTTTTCTTTTGCTTGCTTTCTTTCTCTTGTCCTCTTCCTCCTTCGTCTTTGTCTTTTTTCTTTCTTCTCTTCTCATTTTTAAAAATTTGATTGCACAGCTCTCTATATGACATTCTGTTGCAAGGTCAGAATATTGGACATACCTGCCAGGGCTTCTTTATGTGTTAGAGGTCATTGTTGCTCACTTGGAGTGAAGAACCCACCAAGAAGAAGGTGCTCAGGATCTGAATTTCAGTAGCTTTTCTGTCTTCAAGCTGGTAGGGAAAGGAGAAAGAGTAGAGCCTGTCAGCTTCCTCTTCTATATATTCCTATATATGCTGTTCCTTCCTGTGATGCTTTCTACTCAGTATGGGCCTACACGTGGTCTAGCCGTGTCCTGTTCTCATTGACATCATGTTTATTAGTAAAAGAGTGGGTGCGTAAGCACGTGTGCCAGGGCCTCTTGCCACAGCAAATGAACTCCAGGCACATGTGCCACTTTGTACATCTGGCTTTACATTGTGTACTGAGGAACTGAACCTGGCTGTCAGGCTTTACAAACAAGCACCTTTAACAACCTCTGACCCATCTCTCCCGCCTCAACATATCACATATTCTTTTAGATGCATTTTATAGTACATAAGCAAATATGCATATAAATGTGTAAAACTTACCTTGGCTTTATTTTTAATATCTTGGTTTAGAAACTTTATTCATGTTTTACATTTGTTCTTTTCACTTGGCAAAATAACCCCAAATTTATTCCATATTAGTCTGTGTATTAGTTCTTCATTAACGGACAGTAGTCCATAAGTTAATTTTTAGTAGTCATTTAAATTGCTTCTAGTCTTCACAGGTGTTTTTTTTTTTTTAATGTTTTTATTTATTTTCAAGGAGAGAGCTAGCGAGAGAATGTGTGCACCAGGGCCTTTAGCCACTGTAAACAAACTCCAGATGAATGTACCACCTTCTGCATCTGGCTTTACTTGAGTACTGGGGGATTGAACCTGGGTTCTTATGCTTTGTAGGCAAACTCCTTAACTACTGAGCCATATCTCCAGCCCCTTCCCAGGTTCTTTACCCCCCCCCCCCGCCAAGGTAGGGCCTCACTCTAGCCCAGGCTGACCTGGAATTCACTATGTAGCTTCCTTTTTTTAAAAAAAAA
>PVHP010021624.1:0-29174 GCA_004024765.1 Zapus hudsonius | reverse complement strand
TGGGATTGCAAACTTGTTCAACCACTATGGAAAGCAGTGTGGAGGCTCCTGAACAGAATAGACATAGAACTACCAATGGACCCAGCTATCCCTCTACTAGGCATCTACCCACAAGATGTCACATCTCGACACAGAAACATTTGCACAACTATATTTATAGCAGCTCAATTCATAATAGCTAAGTACTGGAATCAACCCAAATGCCCATCCATGGAGGAATGGACAGAGAAACTGTGGTATATTTACACGATGAAATTTTACTCAGCTGAAAGGAAAAATGACATATCGAAATTTAGGAAAAAATGGTCTGACTTCGAGCAGATCTTACTAAGCGAACACTCAAAAGAACAGAGAATCGAACGCTGCATATTCTCCCTCATATGTGGTCCTTAACTAGGATAATCGTGTTCTCTATGCAGACTAGTAGTAAGAAGTGAAAGCTTATGAATGAGGGGTAAGGGATGGGGGGAAGGGAATGGCTTAAGCTTGAGGGTAAACCACATTAGGTTCAAAAACATATAATCCTCACAAGCTCATTATAACCTATTGAGTAAGTAGTGAGCGTTGTCTGGCAAGAGGGGCCATGAGTGATAGGGGAGAGAGTCTAAGTCTGTGAATAATTTAGATCAGCCAGACAACCCCTGGTTCCAACCAATGGTTCCTTCCCTCATTGAGATGTTGACCAAAGCGACTCATGAGATTTCAACAACAAGACATAATTATGTCAAATTATGTCAAATTATGTCAAAGCTCTTGGGTGCCCTCCCTAGGCCTGAGGCAAAACCCTGTTGCTGAAGAAACCACAGAATGTCATCGACCAACAGCGAGAGACCCTTCAATATCCAAAACGATATCCAACCCCCGGAAGGCAGTTAATGTAGTGCTGGAAGGCACTGCACAGGCCTTCAGGGGAAAATGATCAATGACGGCTTGAGTAAACAGAGACCACCAACACGAAACACAATCTTGGGTCATGAGTGGGCTGACCACACCCCCTACTGGGAGAGAACAGCAAACCAAGAAAGGAGCACTTGTGCAACGGAGGAGCCTGGGCCTGGGGGAGACAATCAATAGCTTTCAAATTTGGCCAATTTTCCACTTAGTGAGGGGGACTCCTTGTCTGGAACTTGGGACTCAGGGCGAAAGTCACCGGATCCCATACTCTTGGGATCCCAAGACAAGATGCACTGAGGGAGCGAATGACGGAGAGGCTACCAGAAATAGACTTTAGGTAAACCAGAGATGTGTATATTTGTTAACCTATATGGACCTCACTCTCCGAAGGAGATTGTGCTTGTATTTTTCAGGATACAGCGAGAGAGCTGGGGCCCATCTAAACCTAACAACCGACCGTAGTCCAATACCTGAGATTCTGGCTGGAGAGGAACCACCATAGTCATACCGTGGAGGACCCAGATGGAACCCCACAGAGAATGATGGGAGGACAGAGGGACCCACAGCCACAGACATTCAACCTACACAGGATAAGCCAGTGAGTCAGAAACCAAAGATCTTCATCACAAAGACCCTTAAACTCACAATCTTAAAGCAGCCTTAATACTCATCCACCACGACTCAGGGAACTATGCGGAAGAGGGGGCGGAAAGATTGTAAGAGCCGTGGTGGGGGAGACTATCCAGAGGTATGGCACTCTACAGCAACAACACACTGGAGACAGGAGGTCTGGGCTGAGTACCAGGCTATCCAGGGTCCCCTGCCACAAGGACTGATCCAGATTGTATACGGAGGAGGATATCCAGCTGATTGGGGATGGGGAGGGGGACATTGGGGAATTGGGGATAACAGCTCATCGTTTGCCCACTGAATAATGTAACACAGTATGGACAATAAATATATATTAAAAAAACTCAAAATCGAAAAAAAAGTTCATAGAAAAAAATAAATAAATGCTAATTCAGTCTCAAAAAAAAAACATAACAAAACGAAAATGATTTTTAGGAAGGCTATCCAGTGGGATGGGTTGAAGTTAGGCAAACTGGAAGCAAGGAGACCTGCTAGGATTGTCCAGGAATGAAGCATAAAGGGGTCGTACAGAGCCTATTTCAGACTGCAGACACACCAAGGAAGAACACCAGCAAATCACTACTCCTAGAAATCCAACTTGTCAGAGGGGTGGTGATTGGTAAGGTTGGGCCTTGATGCAGTAAAGGGACTTAATGAAGAGCTATGATATCGCTTTAAGGTGATTTCCTTTTTGGTCTTGAGTCATTGTGGTGGTTTAAATGTGAAAAGCCCCCATAGTCTCCTGTTTGGGATTAAGCTTCAACTTTCAACCCCAGTTGGTGGAGCCTTTTAGAGATGGAACCTTGTGTGTCACTGGAGTCAGGCCATAGGATAGCAAAGCCTAGACTTCTTACCACATTCAGCTCAATCAGGCTGCTTCCTCCCTGCTGATATGAAGCTGTGACCCAGGCTTTCTGATGATGTGGGTCATGTTTTCCGAGCCCTGATGAAACTTCCATTTGAAACTAAATCCTTTACTTCTGTAAGCTGCTTCTGGTCAAATGTTTTGTCCAGTAATAAGAAAAAAAACCAGCTAGAGTCACAAATATGAAAATTAGAACAGGAATTCTACTTACAGGTACATGTGCCAGGGAAACATATATGTGCACAAGAAGACATGTAAAAATGTTCATTGCATTCTTTCTATTATTGTAAAACAATGGAAACTGTATGTTGTGAATCAGTTGTACCCTAGAAACTCATGGGTTCCAAATGCTAGGGCACCAGCTGAGGGCAATTTGGGAGGTGCTGTCTTGCTGGAGAAGGTGTACTGCTGGGCACAGGCTTTGGGGTGCTCTAACCAGCTCCCTGTTGCCAAAACTTGGCTTCCTCTCCTGCTGCTGTCTTCCATTTGCTATGCAGATGTGATGTCCACCTTCTGCTCATGCTATGCTGTCCTCTGACATCATAAAGCTTCCCCTTGAGACTGTAAGTCCAGATAAATCCCTTCCTCCAATCAGCTGCTATTGGTCTGGATTTTTTTTGTCCCAGCAAAGTAAAGGTAACTACATCTCAGTATAAAATGCATCCATAGGAAAAAGGTTCAATAAATTATGATCTAGACATAACTGAATGCTGTGCAGTTGTAAATATGAACAGGAACTAGATATTTCATGTGAATATATCTCACAAATAAAGTATCAAGTGACGGGTGGCTGGAGAGATGGCTCAGCAGTTATAAAGGTACTTGCAACTCAGAGCCAATGGTCTGGGCTGGGCAGGGTGGCACACCTGCCATCTCAGCACTCAGGAGGATGCATGTTACAGGTCACCCTGAGTTCCAGGCCAACCTACAGAGCGAGATCCTGTCTCAGAAAGAAAGGAAGAAAGGAAGAAAGGAAGAAAGGAAGAAAGAAAGAAAGAAAGAAAGAAAGAAAGAAAGAAGAAAGAAAGAAAAAAAGAAAAAAGAAAGAGAGAAAGAAAAAAAGGAAGGAAGGAAGGAAAAAATTTTAAACGTTTTTTGGTGACATAACAGAATACCACAAACTAAGTTTTATAATGAACAGAAGTTGATTGGCTTATGGTTGGCTTATGGTTCTGGGGCTGAAAAGGCCAAAATTGAGGAACCAGCATCTGGTGAGGCCCTTTGAGCTGCTTCATCAGAGAAAGACAATGAGAAAGTGGGGAAGGCCTCCCATAATGGCATTAGACACACAATTAGAATAATTTTTTGTTAAAAGCTTTTAAACAAAGCACTAGCAGTTAGCAGGCTGGTACTAAGGAGTGAAGGATGAACCCAGGGTGGGGCAGGCATGGTGCTCTTCTCCCCTTGACAATATGGCACACAGAGGCACCGGTGTTGGCCTGCCACTACGATATTAAGACTCCCTTAACCTGTCCAAAGAAGAGTGATTTTGTCTTGTCCACGTGGAACTGTCCAGACCCTGGTTGAGGAGTGTCATCCTCAGTACTTGCTCTTTCAGAGACTCCTGAAAGTTACCAGCATGAAAGATGTCAATGTTTGCCTCTTCACTCCAACCCCTCCCAACTTCTGCTCTCTTCCCTCCTCCCAGACACACTGGACCCTTGGCAATGCCATACACCACTTGAAAGTGGAAATCCAACTCCTCTAACTTCTTTTTCAAGAATTTTTTTAGCTCTTCTGTTTTTCCATGTGATATTTAGAATGAGATGATCAACTCACACAGAAAAGCACCTGGTATTTTGATGGAGTTATATTGAGTCTGTTTATCAACTTGACATACTGACATCTTTTTATGACATCTTAATTTGTTAATCTTAAATTGTTCAACCCATGAGCATAGAACATTTGTTTGTATCTTTTAATGATGTTTCATTATTGGTCTTGGGATTCCTTTATTATACTTATCACTTAAGAATTTATTCTTTTTGACACTACTATAATGAAATTATTTCTTATTTTTGATTTTCAGAATATCCATTTCTAGTGTATAAAAAAGTTGCTTTTGTATATTGATAGCATATTGGTTCTACTATATTATATGATATAAACCACCAATAGAGGGAGTATGACTTTTTAAACTTCTAATCTGGATGCCAGTTATTTTTGAATGAGAATTAAATAGTAACCTTCTTTAAATGTATCTCTCTGGTGACTGCTTCTGATGCTCTTCCATCATTTTGTAGATCCAAATTTCCACCTGCCATTTCCTTTTTGCCCGAAGGACATCCCCTGACGTTTTTCTAGTGTAGTTTTCTTATGTTAGTTAACTTTGCTTTGCTGTGACACCATAACTTAACACTTCAGTGGAGGAAAGACTGATTCAAGCTCTTGATTTCCAAGACTTTAGTCCATGCCTGCTTAGCCCACTGCCTCTGGGCTTATGTCAAGACAGATGACAGCAGCAGGAGCACCTAGCGAAGAAGACCCGCTCACTTCATGGCTGCCAGTGAGCAAGGGAGAGGGCTGGGGTCCCAGAATCTCATGTAAGGACGCCCCCCAATGACCTGCTCTCCTTCTATGAGACCCCAACTCCTGAAGATCCCACACCCCCATAGCATCACAGGCTAAACGTTGACACCTAGCACTGGAATGGCTTTGCGTTGCTTTGTCATGTTGACAGTCTATTTTTGTCTTGAATTTTGAAAGGCATTTGCATTAGGTATAGATCTGGGTCAGTAGTCTTGCTCTTTCTGTCTGCTAAAGACATTGCCCAGCTAGATGTGCGACTTCATTGTCTAAGAGACATCTGCTAGAATCCTTCTGTGTGTTCCTTTGTATAGAGGGGACAGTTCCCTCTTCTGCAATTACATTTCCTTAGTGCACTGTGCTGAACAACTTGTTTTTGATGTATTTGGGGGCAGCTTTCTTTGTGACTTTTGTAGTTGTTGTATACTTGGGTTTCATTGAGCTTTGTGGCTCAGAACTTTTTATTTTCATCAAATATGGAAGCATATTGGTCATTTTTCCCTCAAATATTTTTTTCTAATTTTAAAGTAGAAACTATTAGCTGGCACTTTTCTTCATTTTATTTTCAAAATATTCATTTTAATGTATAGAAATAAAATAGGTTCTGTATATTGACTGTGTATCATGTGTTAGTTCTTGCGTGTGTGCACATGCGTGTGTGCATGCACGTGTGTGTGTGTGTGTGTGTGTGTGTGTGTGTGAGATTAAAGTAGGCTTGCCTTTCCACAGTTTCTAATTGTCCCTCTGTGATGAGGTGGCTGGAAGGGCCTCACCAGATGCCTATTCCTCAGTTTTGGCCTTTCCAGCCCTGGAAATATGAGCCAATAAATTTGTGTTCATGATCAGTGATCTAGTTTGTGGTATTCTGTTATATATCATCAAAGAGACTAAGAACCAAAGTTTCCTTTAAGACAGAGGCAAGATGCAAGAAAGCAAGCAGCAAGGTGATGACTGACTTTGTATTGAAGATCTTCAGTCGAATTAACTGCTTATCTTTTCCTTATCCTATAGCATTCAAACTGTTCACAGAAAATTATAATGATGTATATACATATATTCTTTTCAGTAGTTAATTTTTTATAAAGTAATAGAAATAGGGAAAGATTTTTTTAAGAAGGAGAAAGGTATTCCCAAGAATGGGAATGGGCCAGTAAGTTTGAAAAGGCATATACCCAAAAGCCAGTATTAGAATTTCAATAATAAATTTAAGATCATTGGTTTTCCCACTGTCTTTGGAAATATATAAAAATAGAAAAAAAGTAGATTCCCAAATATGCATAAAATTTAAAAGCAATTTTTAGATTTTAGTATATATATATAATTTTTAGTAGCAGAAACATATTTGTCTAACTTTCAAGAGTTTACATTTTTCCATGCAATGTTCCATCAATATCACTGAAGAGGCCCTCAGTGGAATGGGGGCAGGGAGGAGGGAAATGGAGACCCCAACACAAGACTTCTTCATACAGAGTTTCTACTTATTAACAATGAATAAATAAATAAGAGTTTACACTTTCTCTTTCAATCTCTCTAAATAGATATGTACATACATGTGTGTACAGTCATATACTACATACTGACCTTTTGGGCATTCATGTATCAAGTAGAGGTTGATGGTCCCATAATACTATAAAGAAGCTAAAAATATGGTCACTTAATGACATCAGGGTCATTGTAATGTCCTATCACAAAGGATGATTTATGTTTGTGGTGAAATTGGTATAAATATAGCACATGAAATTATGTACAGTACATATACTTGGTAAAAAGCAACGACATTATTGGTTTGTTTGTAAGTTGACCCTACTGAAGTTCTAGCCACTATTTTAGAATGTACTCCTATCATATAAAAAGTTGACTATAAAACAGTGCCATGTTGTAGCAGCAGTGGCCTTCCCTGGGTCATGTCAAGTGATGGACCTCTGTCACCTAGAGTTGGGTCAGTACTCTCTGACGTTTTCACCATGATGAAATTGCCTAACAATGCATTTTCAATGCAATATCAGTGAAGAACAATTCACAGATCTAATTTGCCTCAGTATCCCCTTAAGAACAATGAGCAGTGGTGATTTCTATTTTCCGACTAGAGAAACTGGAGTAGAGAGGGGTTAAATGCCTTCCTTCACACAAGGTCACAGAGATTCTATTCCCTGGGGGAGGCTGTCGGTCCTCCACTGCATGCTGTTCTATATGCTAACCATCACGCACACACCGAGTCAATGGATGCTGGCACTTTACATAAATATATGATGATGCAGTGCTATGTGCAATAAAAATCTGAAGCATAAAATGTGGAAGCAATTCAAGAAAACAAATCTCACATTTTTGCCTTTGTCAGAGTCAGAATCTAACATGCTCTGATTAAAACGCAACATCTGCAGACATTTAAAATCAAAATATACAGGTATTCATGTTTTCTCCTTCCACAATGTTTTATTGCTGCTTTTTTCATCTCAAATATTAAAAACATTACATTATTTTATTTCATATGTCGAACTCCATGTCTCCGTATATTACACATTGCCCTTTCACCCCCGAGCTCTGGTTCAAATCCAGCTCTTAGCTGAGGAAATAAAAAACATCTGAAAATATTTAGTTGACTCATCTCAAGGCCCAGTGGATTGCAGTTTAAGCAAACTTGACAAACAAACAGATTTACCACCAATTAAACTGTTTACATGAAGACATTCAGGAATGAAAAGTATACAATAGCTTCTCTGGCAGATCTAAAAACTATGCCTTTAATTCACAGAGAATTTGTGAGAAAGATGGAGAAAAATCTGTGCTGCACCTGTACCTCCCCAAACAGGTGAGCAAGGATCTAGATTGTGGGAAGTCTCTGCTGTTTTGTAGCAGGGAAATCTGGAGTGTGGAAGGGCTCAGAGGATGGGAAGATTAAAAGAACTCTAAGATAAGCCATCCATTATGTCATATAATTTTTGTGTCCATGTAATAATTATTTGAGGCCTGGGCTGCACTGATGTGTGTATCATTTCACTGGTGTCTTGTGGCAAGTCAAAAGGGCAATTTGAAAGACAAAGAAACACGCCTGTTCATTCTTTTGGTGATCAACTTTTATGAAGATGTTCACAGTTCATGATTGTAAAAGAAGTATCCATTAAGCCATTTCATGTAAGATTTGCCACCCTTCCCAAGAATTTGAAGATCAAGTGACTTCAGAGGCAAGGGAATAAATTAGCAGGCAGAGGTGGGTTGTGCCAGACCAATGAGGACATGCCCAGTATAAAAACACTTCTATTTTTAAAACTGGAAATGCTTCATAACCCAAATAAAATATATGTGCAGGCCACAAGTCTGTAATCTCTGTCCTCCAACTCCTCCCCTAAGCCCCATACTTGATGACCACAGAGTCACCAATTCTGAAGCGTCCACACTCCATCCCTTCTCACAACCTTATCTTCAAACAGTGCCTGCCATGAACAACTGCAATGAAAGTAGAACAGGTAATTCAAATTTCTGCCAGACAATTCTTTTGGAAATAGGTCAAACTGCATTTTCTCCACCCTGTGCCCAGAAATTCTGATTTTAAAGGTTTGGCACAGGTCCTGGGAACATGCATTAAGAAGGCGATGTTGGTGTGACTTGGTCACGGGTCACACTTGGGGGAGAGTTGTTTATGCTGTGCTTCACAATGGATTTGTGAAGGTGTCAAGAAAAGACTGAGCTGTGGAGACATCCACTTCCCATCACTGCTTCTTTTCCTCTGCCTTGAGGACCAAGAGACCAGGAAAGTTTCCAGAACTTGTCTTACCTTTAACAGAAGATCTGATGAGAAAACAGAACATTTCAGTTGAGGAGGGACCATTAAGGATTCCATCTGTAGTCCCTCTAAGCTGGCAATACATGCTATTCATAACGCCAGTGTGTGTGTGTGTGTGTGTGTGTGTGTGTGTGTGTGTGTGTGTGTGTGTGTGTTGTAGGGGTTCAGCCCAAGACACTGCATATGCTAGGCAGGTGTTCTACCACTGAGACTCATCTCTAGACCCCCAACTGTAACCTGAGCAGTAATTCTCCTGGTGAATGAGCCAAATTGGCAGAAAGTCCTTCTTCCTATCTCACCTGCACAGTGCACATTGAAACTTTGGAACCATTTTTGTTTTTAAATATGCTCTCAATGGTTGCTTTGTTCTCAAATAATGCTGTGTTCGGTGATACACTCAGAAAGGCCATAACAAGCAAAACACTAAATCCAAGATGTATTGAATCAAGATTTTGCAATAATTCTTCAATGAGACAATTCCTATTTTTGATAACAGTTTGAAAGGCCTTTTATAGATCTTTGAGCTTCCTGGTCATATAACTTGGGGATAGTTCACTTTGATTCGTGGGTGAAACTACTGCCAAGCCTCAAATCGTCTCTTTATCCCTTGAAAAATACATACAGACAGAGCTGCACTCAAGCATTCAGGCTTGGTAGCATTAACTCCAGTAACATAACACTGACATTCCACTGAAGGACACGGAGGAGAGCAATCATAAAAACCTTCTGCTTCACTTAATTTAATGTGTGACAAGTCCCTTAAAGAAGAATTGGAATACTCTCACCAAATGCTTTAAGTCCAGTCTTGACCACATCTGTCCCTGGAGTTTGTTCATGGATATCTTAGGATATAATAAATCCTTCCTTCTTAAGACCCAACCCCCAAGCAAGGAATGCTGAACAGATGGGATTAATCATTGGATACCTATCTGATTGCTAGGTAGATAACCCTGGTGATGGGAATATGGTGGAGTTCATTCCCATTGTCTTTTCTATTGTTTCATGGTAAGATGCTTTTAGTCTAGAATGATCAGGAAAATATCTCACTCCATGCAGGAATTGAAAGATACAAGCCCAGATCAGCTCATGAACTCAACTTGGTCACATGATGATTGTGTCTAGATTTCAAACTGAGCACGAGGATAAATTTCTATAGTGGTGAATATAACGAAACTACAATTGCAGTGATTTTCCTACTTATTCCTCTGAACATCTCAAATCAGAATGTTGAGCCGGCATGTCTCTCATGTTAGACATTGCTATTCAAGCCAGTCCTAATACACCAGCACATGAAGACTAGCTGTGAGGAGTTTTGTTAAAACGAACACAAAGGAGGAAAAAAAGAAAGGATGCTCCCTTGAGAAAGACCCAGACTAATAAATTTGTACACAAATAAAGGATGTATTAAAAAAGATAATACTGAGTGCTAAAGGGTCATTTGGGGTTATCTGGAAAGCCTATATTCTAATAAATTGGAAAAATCTAAGAAAACTTAATAAATTTCTGGACATATATGACCTACTAAAATTAAAACAAGATGGTATTAAAACCCTAAATATATAAGTAATAAGTAATGAGGTTGATGCAACAGTAAGTCTCCCAGCAAAGAAAATCTCCAGACCAGACAGATTTGCTGTTGAATTTTTCCAGACTTTAAGTTTTTTTTAATTTCTTTTCTTTCTTTCTGTCTTTCTGTCTTTTTTTTTTTTTCTTTTCGAGGTAGGGTCTCACTCTAACCCAGGCTGACCTGAAATTCACTGCGTAATCCCAGGGTGGCCTGGAACTCATGGCGATCCTCCTATTCTGCCTTCCGAGTGCTGGGGTTACCAACTTTGTACCAACCAGACTTTTAAAGAAAAGCCCATGATGATGCTCCTCAAACTAGTCCATAAAATGGAAGAGGAATGAATGCATCCCGACCCATCCCAGGAGGCAAGTGTGAACTTCATACCTAAACTAGATAAGAGCACAACCTAAAAAACAAACCAAAAAAAATATAGACCAAAACACTTGGTGAACATAGATGCAAAAAATCTGCAGCAAAATGCTTGTAAACCAAATTCAAAGCTATGTTCAAAACACAATTTACCATAATCCAGTTGGGAACAAATTTATTTCATTCCAGAGGCATAAGATGGTTCAAAATATGCAAATAAATGAATGTGACACATCACATAAATAGCTTCAAGAGCAAAAAAAATCACATGATTACCTCAATATATGCAGAAAAAAATGACAAAATTCAATGCTGTTCTATGATTTTAAAAAACTTTGAGGAAAATAGGTATAGAAGAATAAGAGCTCAGCAAAATGAAGGGTATTACAAACTGATAGTCAACAACAAAATGCCAGATGAGAAACTGAGATTCAATATGGTACCTGAAAATTTCATCAGGGAAATCAATCAGGAAAAAAAGCAACATGATTCAAATAGGGAAGAAGTCAAAGTACCCCAATTTGCAGATGCTATGATCCTATCTTAAGAAAACCCTCCATCAAAATCCTTTTCAATCTGATGAGCAAATTCAGTGAAGTACCAAGATATAGTATTGATATATAAACCCAAGGACTTTTCTGTATAGGAAGTTTCTGAGAGAAAAAAATAGGGAAACTCCAATAATGAACACTGTTTAGTATTGGGACACAGACTTCCAGAAAAAAAAAATCCAGAATTTAATTGTGCTGTGACTTCCTCTAAGGTTTCCTTTTTAACCAACTTGAGTTTGTAGTATAGTTGAAAATTTAAAAAAAAATCTGTACAGTCACACAGTGTGAGAAACCACATGTATGGCAGTAATCCCATAAGATTCTATGCCCTAGTGACATTAAAGCCAGTTTAGCTTGTGTACGTATACTCTATGATGTTTGCACAATAAGACCACTTTGTGACAAAAAAATGGGGAAAATAATATTCATGATAGCTTCAAAAATATAAAATCCCAGGGAATAAGCCTAACCAAGAAGTTGAAAGAGCTGTATGAGAAAAACTACAAAACACTGAAAAAATGGAAGAAAGTACTAGAAGGTGAAGGACCTCCCATGCTCATGGATAACCGGAACTAATATTGTTACAATGCCCATATTACTGAAAGCAATTTATAAGTTCAATGCAATCTCATCAAATACCAATGATATTCTTCACAGAATTGAGAAAAATAACCCTAAACAGACATGTAGACTGATGTAATAGGATGGAAGACCTAGAAAAAACTCATGAACTTGCAACTATCTGATTTTCAACAAAGGTGTCAAAAATTTGTTGGGGAACAGCAGCTTCTTTTACAGATGGGTCTGAGGGATGCTGGATATCGGGCATGTGGAAGGATGAAATGAGACTCATCTCTAACCTTACAAAAACCAATGCCAAAAAATTGAATCTAAGACAATGCAAGGTTTGGAATTTTGAAGCTATGAGAGGAAAATGAAAGGAAAGCACTTCAAGTTATAGGCCTAGGAAATGACTTTCTGAATAGGACTCCAATAACTCAGGAAATAATAGTAAGAATTGACATATGATATTGTGTCAAACTGAAATGCTTCTGCACAGCACAGGAAACAGCCAAGAGCATAAAGGGAGAGCCTACAGAATAGGAGAGTCTTCTCCAGTTTATCATCTGACAGAAGATTTAATATTCAGAATACACTGAGAGCTCAAACTACCAAGACAACAAGAAATGCAATCGATAAATCAGAAAAGGAACAAAAGTCAAAATGTAGAAATGGCCAAAGACACCTAACCAAATGTTCAGTTCCTTAGCCAACAGGAAAATACAAATCAAAACTACACGGAGATGTTATCTTTCCCAGTCAGATTGGCTATCATCAAAAAATCAAAAAAACAAGTACTAGAGAATGTGAAGGAAGAGGAAGGAATTACACCATGGGTGGAAATGTAAATTGGTGCAGCCCCTATGGAAATAAGTATGGAGGTTCACAAGTTACTAAAAATAGCAATGGGGAAATGCCTCAGTCAGTAAAGTACTTGTCCTGCAAATGTGAGGACCTGAGTTTAATCCCCAGAAACAATATTAAAATGCCCTCTGTTTGGAATTCCAATGCTGAGACCAGGTCTGAGACATAGATCTCTGGAGCTCATTGGGCATCCATTCCAGCCAATGAGAAACTGGCTAGAAAAGGTGGTTGGTGTTCCAGTCTAGCACTGTGCATGATTGGTCCATGATAATAAAAGTCTCTACATAAACAATAAATGAGAGTTAAATTTTAAGGTACAGATGAGAAATTCTATAGATTAAGGAGAGTATGTGGTTTTTCTCAATTTTCCCTGAGGTATAGATTTGGGGAAGTGGAAAAATTTGAGGGGAACCATGGTCCATAAAATCCCTTTGGAAACTCTGGCCCATGGACACTTCAGGAGAGAGGTAAAACTCCTACTGCATATATAAAGGATAACGACTCAAACAGATGGAAGTGAGGAGGGGGTCCAGGTTGAAAGAGTAACAGAAAAAGAAGATTAAGGTGACATTAACCTGGAACATGGTGAGATCCAGAAAATTTACCAAAATGATTCCAAGTGAAATTAGAGCTAACCAGATTTTACAACATCCTACCTGTCCAAATAGCATCTGTTCCAGCTGAAGAAGGAAAGCGTGATCTTGGGACCATCCCACTTAGATGCCCTTTGAGGTTCAGAGAACAGAGCCCCCTAGCCCCACAGTTCACAGTTCTCTTACTGGAATCATCTGAAGAAACTAGGGTTGGGAGGCAATTTTGGTTTTTTTTTCTGTTTTTATTTTTTAAAATATCTTTATTATCCATAATTAGATACATTGTATGAGCAAATCTTATGATGGTACCCCCATTTCCCTCCTCCCTGTTCCCAATCCACTTTGTACTTTTTTCCAAGTAAGAGATGTTGGTCAAATGTGAGGTTCTGGAATTTTTGTTACTTCTCTGAATTTTTTTCTATCACACAATGCCTTCTTAAGAGGGTGAGAATTTATTTCTCCTCCTACTTATTCTTCTCCTTTTCTTGTCTTCCTCTTACTCCATCTTCTTTTTCTCTTCCTCCTTCTCCTCTTCTTCCTCCTCCTTCTCCTCTCTCTCTCTCTCTTTCTCTCTCTCTCTCTCTCTCTTTCTCTCTCTCTCTCTCCTGCTTTTTTTTTTTCCAAATGTGCTTTCAAGAAAATCCAAGTTCACTATAGAGGTTTGGCTTCCTGATGTTTTCTGTCTTGGATGTCAGTTAACTGGTTCTGGATGCTGGGTGAATCCCTTCAGGTTGTTTGTGTTTGTTTCCCCGTTTATAAAGGATAAAGACCAGAGAAAGAGCTACTTCTGAGTGTTGAAACAAGAAGTGTCAAGTAAGGACAATTCCCAGGCCCCCGTCCATCTCCTGACCACCTCTGCAGCCAACACATCTCTATGCAGTGTGGCCACTTGTGCAGTTCCAGGCTCTTGCAGAGCAGGGCAGTTTTCAACAATAAGATAAACACCATTTTCACTGGTAAAAGCTAAGTCACATCACATTCAGATTATATTCTTACAGTATTTTTATAGGTCTGTCTATTCTTCTAAGTGCAAAATGGTTGAGTCAGATCCTGCTTGGTTTGTTTATTTGTTTGTTTGTTTGTTTGTTTCATTGATGCTTTCCCCAACCTATTTCAGGATGAAATACCAAAGGCAGGGTCACCCGGTGGTTAGATATGTAGATCTGGACTTCAAGTGTTGTGTTGGAATCTTGGCACAGCCTCTTACAGGTTGTATGATCTTTGGAAAATTACGAATGCTCCCTATACCTGGGTTTCTTCATACATAAAAAGAAAAAAGAATAAAAGAATTATTATTTCTTTTGCTACAATTAAAGAAGCAAAGAGTACTTAGGGACAAAAAAAATATTAGCTTAGTTTCAATAACCACCATATTTTAGGTGTTCAGTACACATATGAATAAAATAAGCTTGTCAGCATCAGAAGTTACATGAGAATAGACTGATTATAGGTAATCCTAGGTTTCATGGAAAACAAAGTTCATTGAGGTACAGTCCATGCCATTGTGAAAATTACAGGCAGGAGGGAAATGAAGATGCAAGTGAATAAATAAAACATGAGGTAGAATCAGGCAACTCTACTGTCAGAAGCAGCAAAGTGTAGCAAGAGTTGACAAGAGGAGAGTACAGATGGTTTCCAGCAAGTGATCAGCAAAGGTTGAGTGGACATGTCTTTCCACATAACAGAACTCTGTTTCCACAGCATCTGGGCCATAGTCTTCCTCAGAATTCTCCCCCTGGGGATTCGTAGATTAAGGAGAAGTAGTCATTGTCCATTGCCACACGTAGAAGCCCCTATTTAGAGAGTACAATGTGCCCCCACTTTGGGGCTAATAACTTCAATTTCAAGTTATATTTTTGAGTAAGGGGGTGGGTATTCCCAAAGGGTGGTCTGCTGTTTTTGCAACCAGAAACCTTTGACTGCCAAGCACAGGAGACATCAGCATGAGTGTGACACCAGGAGAGCAGCCAAGGACCCCCTGGGGCTGCTTTCATCATCTGCTTCCAATAGATGGTTTTCCAAGGGAATTGCATTGTTTTCTGAAAGGAGATCCATCTTCTTTGTCTTCCTGGTTACAGAACAGGAATCACTTTGACAGGGCTATGGCTGCCTGAGCTGAAGGGAAAGATGGCTACGGATCCCAGACTCCTCCCTTCTCCTGGTTCTTTTCAAGAACCAGAAAATCTTTGGAATGAAAATGTCATGTATGACCTTGAAGGAACCCATCCCCAGGGTTTGACTCTCAGAAACATTTGTATACTTGGAAAACCTCTTGTAGTCACTGAGAAATTCCCTCCCAACAGCAGAGAGTGCAGAATCAATTCATGTTTGTCACAAATTCTGAAGAGTTAACTTCAACTTGGAAGTTTGGGTGACCGGGTTTCCAAACCCAGCAAATGGATATACATGGAAACAGCGCCAAGGAAGCCCTACCTGCATCGTGGATATTGTCAAGGATCTGTAAATGTTAAGACTATAAATTCCTCCTATTTGGACCAAAACATACCTGTCCTTACAAGTTTGTGGGATTTTGTATGGATATGACTTTTCAATTAGTCCTGCATTGATTTATTCATTGTGCATTTGTGGTGTGTGTGTGTGTGTGTGTGTGTGTGTGTGTGTGTGTGTGTGTGTGTAGAAGACACAGGTTGGCATTGATTATCTTCACTTTCCACCTTATTCTTTGATACAAGGTCTCTCATTGAATCCCAAAATCACTGGTTGGACTAGACCAGCTCACAAGACAACCCTGGGGATCCTCTTGTCTCTGCCTACTCAGAACCCAGTTACACAGCTACTGGAGATGTAAGCTCAGGTGGTAAGCACTTTTCTCACTGGGCCATCTCCCCAGGTTATTATTATCCCTATTATTTTAGTCATTGTTGTATTCTTGTTTTACAATGTCTTTAAGAACACAGTAGGTTGGTTTAAATGATCAAATCTTATATTTAGATTTATCAATTTTTGGAGGACAAGTAAATTGTTCATCCAGTTTAAGATTCCATAGATATTGATACTTATGAAATATTTAGGATTTTAAAAGTAGTTTATTCAAAGTAAATAGTAAGTAAATAAGGGCACAGGTGGTTGATGATGAAGCAAAATTGTGGAGATAGACAAGTCATGAAAACTGTCAGAGCATTGTTTTCTGTTGTTGAAATGCCCCCCACCCAATTGTTAATCATCATTCTCCTTTTATCATTCTGTTTTGAAATATTTATTTAATTATTTGCAAGCAGAGAGAGGGAGACAGAAAGAATGGGCACACCAGGGCCTCCAGTCACTGCAAATGAACTCCAGATGCATGCACCACTTTGTGCATCTGGAGTAACCTAGGTACTAGGTCTTTAGGCTTTGAAGGCAAGTGACTTAACTGCTGAGCCATCACTCCAGCCCCTCATTCTTGAAATCATTTCACTTACCTATTTACATTCAATAACATCCTCTTAATTACCAGCCCTCCAAACTCATCTTGAAATTATATATCTATTCATTTTCTTCATTATTTATATCTAGTCTGTCTCCAAGTGTTGGTAGACCTTCTGCAATCATAAGTTTCTATGTGTCTTTTAATTTTTAAATCATTAGACAAAATTTCAGTAAATAAATTATTGAAAAAACTTCCTAACCTACCTTCCAGCAAAAGTTCTTCAAGGTTCATTTTCAGTTACATGTCCAGTAAAAGAAAACAAACCTCCGTAATAGCAAATATGATTATAGTTCTCTGCCCCTTTTTTTGAGCCATGGACTTTTGAAGAAAGTCATTTATAGAAAGGTTTAATAGCTAGAGAAACTTTAAGATAGAGTTAACTTAAACTTGAACTAGTGATCGGGATAACCCTCATTTTCCAACACCTCCAGCCAGCACACTCTAACTTCAACTAATTAAAACAATAGCAGGACTGTCAGACTTCAGTTCTGATTGCTCTTTGCATATGTATAGCTGGAATTTCACACCTACCCCCAGAATTACCCTAGGCCTAAAATCCAGCCTAGGTAACACCTCCTCCA
The DNA here is from genome assembly GCA_004024765.1 of Zapus hudsonius. Lineage (NCBI taxonomy): Eukaryota > Metazoa > Chordata > Mammalia > Rodentia > Dipodidae > Zapus > Zapus hudsonius. Next base: position 11,962 of record PVHP010021624.1, on the reverse strand, counting down.
GCCAGGCAGCTGGAAAAAAAACTTCTACACATTTGAATCTATTGGGGGACATTCAGTCAAACAACCACAGAAGGTTAAGTCATTTTTCTAGTGTTACAAATCTGTTAAGTGACATGAATAGGATTAAAGTCCAGATCACTCTTGGACCAGAACCAGGGCTTTTTCCTCTCATCAGATTACTCTGAAAATAGAAAACATTGCTACATAAATTAACAATTTTATATATATATATATATATATATATATATATATATATATATATATATATATATATATATATATATATATATGAATAGAATTTTTTCCTCTTCTGTAAAGACTAATCATTAAACCCATTGAGTACTTATTTCAAAATGCCAATGATTAGAAACATATAAATTACAATAACAACTTAGGGGAAGAAAAATCAACTTTGAGATGCAGCTTGCCCAGTTCTACACATTACCAGTGTAAACAGTGAGGTAATAAGCTGCCCTAACTCTCTGTCTGGCTTTCTTTATCTCAAACATCAGTGTTTGCCTTCTTCAGGAATGGTGAAAGTCGATGTTGACAGAGCACTTAGCAGTACACTGAATGTTCAGACTAGGGCTCACAATAAAAACCGTATACTTCACTAGCTTTGGGTGAGTGGGAAAGGAAGCTGGGCTGGCTCTCCTAGGACTTTCTTAGCTTGGATGTACTACTAGACAGTCAAGACTCTGCAACCTGCAGAGATGTGGACAATCCAAATGCTAGAGATAAGAACTTACCTCAACATATCAATCAGCACCACCAACACTTGACTCTCAAATATGCTATTTGGACCATTATTTCATGGGTAGAAATAGCCATACATAGGGGATATATAAATGTTTGTTTACCCTAAATTCTTTATGATTAACAAAATGACCAGTAGTCAGTTCTTGCCCTATTCTATGAATATCCAAATTACTTCTGAATAATCAGATTTAATATAAATGAACCTAGTCACAGGAGTAAGTAAAAAGCACAGCCTGATTTTATACCATGAGGACTCTGTTCTTCCCTAAGTGACACCTTAGCTTGAAACTTTGATGTCCTGGCTCATTCTTTCTATCCAAGTTGGTAACTGTCCTCTGCTTTTTGGTGACCTTCAGATCTCCCTCATCCCTCACCTCAGTTCCATAGTCTAATCTAGCAGCTGCCTTTAGGATTATAAACCCACTTCCCATTCTTTTCTGGGTATATAAATGGACATACATAGCAATATAGGTAGATAGTATATATAGATACATAATATTTTTATTTTTAGCTGTCCCATACATATTTATGGGGTACATAATTGGAAATATATCAATATAGCTTCATGATAGTATATATAGGTAGATATATTATTTTTAGGTGATTCATACATATTTATGGGGTGTGTAAATTGAAATATCTATCAATATAGGTAGATAATGGGTAATATTCAGATCAAGTAAGCTTGCATAATCATTTTAGGCATTGTTTCCTTGTGTAAATAAATATTCAATTAATTATCAATCATAGTTACCCTATTGTGTCATATAATGTTAGAAGTCATTTCACCTGTCTAACTACACCTCTGTACTTATTAGCCACTCTCTATGAACATCTTTTTAAAGAAAAAGATCACATATTTAGTCATTATTCTGGGATATTTGACATGCCATATATTGTAAGGTCATATTATAAGAGTTTTTAAGATTTTCTGATGTGGGGCTGGAGAGATGGCTCAACGGTTAAGGTGCTTGCCTATAATGCCTAAGCACCCAGGTTCCTTCCGTTCCCCACGTAAAGCCAGATGCATCTTGAGTTCACTTATAGTGATTAGAGGCCCTGGTGCACCCATTCATATTCTCTCTCTCTCTCTCTCTCTCTCTCTCTCTCTCTCTCTCTCTCTCTCTCTCTTCCTTTTTCCCCTTGAAAATAAATAAAGTTTAAAAAAAGATTACTGCTGTGGTTATATTGCAGAAATCACCTTGTGTGATTTTATTTTCAGGAAGCATTATCATTTAAAGACTTTACAAACGGACATACGTGGCTGAGAGGAATTTCCAGTATCATGATTCCACACTTACGTTAAAACAATGCAATCAAGGTCAAGGTAACCGTCTCTAGGAACTGCTAAGGCAATTCAGAAAAACAGCTTTAGGGATGGCAAAAGCTCTGGTGCTTCTTGGCCGTCTCCAAGATGTAAAATGTTAATTAAGTTCAAACAAAAGTGAACTTGTCAGATTAAAAGAAAATGGTCCCAGAATAAATTATCATTACATTTATTAGATACAATTTTAAGCACACATGTGGATTAAACTAACAGATTAAATATTGTAAACAATGAACTCATCCATGTCCATTTGCCTTACCATATAAAGCTAGCCAAAAGATTATACCAGGAGAGAAGTGACTTCCTACCATATACCGAAGTGACCCTGCGTTCTGGTGCCCATGGGGACTCTAGGTGCCTACAGTGAGGGTGGGGACAAAGTTTGGCTAGACAGCAGGATGGGAGACTGGCACAGGAATAAAGAATGGTGACACGTTTTCTTATTTTTTCCCCCAGCAGGGTCACAAGTGTGTCCTGTCCTAAGAAGGATTGGGACACTCTGGTCTAGAGGAAAGAACTCAAGCACTCCAGCTCGTTCTGTTCTATTCCCAGAACGGCAGTGCTCGCTGGCCAGGGTTCCTTGATGGGTCGGAAGTGCCGGGAGGCTGTTTACTGCAGCATCTTTCGGGTATGTTACATAACACACAAGAATGGAATCCGGAAAGCACGGAAGGTGGAGCCATGTTCAGCAGATCCGCATCATGTGAGATGCATGCTTCCACCCTCCCTACTGGGGTGTCTTGTGAGTTGCTTAAAACCACTGGAATCTGCCCAGCTAACGGGCCTCCTTTGCTTGAGCGACGGGATGTATAGTCAGAGCTCGATCGGGCCAGCTGACAGTTCCTTCCATTAGGCCCCACACATCAGCCTGGGCCCAGCATTGTTCATGGTACTGAGCAGTGATTTTCCATATCTGTCTTTGTGTTCACCCCAGGAGGAAGGGTGAGCCTGGTTTATTGAGTTCTTATTTCTCCCAAAGCAGCAACATCTGGAGGGCTGAGCAGTTTGTTGGCAGGTCCAACCCGAAAGGAATCCGGCCATGGTTCCGATTGGCTCTTATCAGTAGGTGTCACTGAAGACAGCTTCAGAGACAGAAAAATAAATAGACCAATTAAGCAATGCCAAGAACAAACTATTTTATAGTCATCTCCGCTTTTTGTTGTTATTCCAACTGCAGAAGTTTCAAGACTGTAATTATTCCCTGCTTTTGCCCTCTTGTTGCAAATGAACATTTTTCCATTTTCCAAGTGCCTCCAACAGAGGGATATTTAATTAATGTATTTTTTTGTGGTGCATGATGTAGTGGGTTAGCAAACTGAAAACAGATGAAGGTGATTAATTCTAACACTTTATCGTAAGGAGGCTGCAGCTCATCTGCCAACAGGTTAATAATTTATGCTTCTCGCCAGCCCTTTCTTTACCCTTAGCATTTGTAGAGAAAAGGACCACTCACTCATCCCAACCCAGCCATGCCGCTGTGTCCCCAGAGGGTCAAGTATGAGAACTCCAGTCAGAGGCCACATAGTTCTGAGGAGGTCAGCAGAAGGGACTCCCAGGCCTCTTCCTAGAGAGGGGTCAGGCTTGTGCATAACAGACACTCACTAGCTTCCATATTTGGTGCCTGAAGCTTTCCCACCTGTAAAGATACAAGCCCAAGGGAGAGGTGCATTTCAGGAGTGTAGTGGTTACCACATCCACCTCACACAGTGCAATGAAGAACTCTTAACTGGATCTCCAAATCCAAGCAATACCACATAACTCCTCAGAGCTACCTGAGGAAAATAAGAAGCATTTAAATGAGAGGATTTTATGTATAGAATGGGCTGTGATTAATATCAGGAATGAATTGCAGCACCAACACATTTCTGGCCTGGGGAGGGGGCCCAGTCAGTGTTGGTTAAATGAAGGAGATAGTTGTAAAACTGCTCTGTAATAGTCTCTTAACATATTTTATAGGGGCTGGAGAGATGGCTCAGCAGTTAAGGTACTTGCCTCCTGCCTGTAAAGCCTTGTCAACCAGGACCCATGTAAAGCCAGATGCACAAAGTGGTGCATGCATCTGGAGTTTCTTTGTAGCCACTAGAGGCCCTGGTGTACCCATATTCTCGCTCTCCTCTCTCTCTCTCTCTCTCTCTCTCTCTCTCTCTCTCTCTCTCTCTCTCTCTCTCTCCTTGCAAATAAATATTTTATAAGACAGAGGTTTTAAAATATTTTATTTATTTATTTATTTATTTATTTATTTATTTATTTATTTATTTATTTATTTATGAGAAAGACGTATGGACATGCCAGGGCCCATAGCTGCTGCAAACAAACTCCAGATGCATGCAGAACTTTGTGCTTCTGGCTTTACTTGGGTGCTGGGGATTGAACCTTGGTGGGCATGCTTTGTAGCTAGTGCCTTTAACCACTGGGCCATCTCTCCAGCCCATGTGAGGGTCTAAAATGTGCTCTGTACTACCCACTCACTATGTGTGCCAAATATGAATGTATTTTAGTGAGTGCTTGCATTTTTCTTGGTTTCAGGAACATCCCTTTACATCTATTTGCTAGGTAGATTCTTAGGTTTGAAGACAAATGCCATTTTAATCTATATTACTTATAATTAAAACATAAGGATAAATAAATAGTAGTAACAGCAGCAACTTGTTGAGTATTTGCACTGCTCTACTCAAAGTCCTACACATCATTTCAGGGAATTCCACAACCAAATATGGTTGGTGTGATTATCATCCCCGTTTTACATACAAGAGAACTTGAGTTTAGGCTTTTTTTTTATTTGTTTGAGGGATACAAGACAATTAGAGAGACAGGCTTTAAGAGACATCTGCCTGACTCTAAACCTCTTCTCCTTACAACCTAGTCTAAAACCGAATTAGTAGTCATAAGTCTTACTAAAGACAATGCAGAGCACACTCGGAAGAGAATAAACTGGAGAGTGAAGGCCGTAGTAATAAAAACAGCATGGAACTGGCATAAAAACAGACCGACCGACCAGTGGAGCAGAAGTGAAGACCCTGCTCTTAGTTCCAGTAACTAGAGTTACTTGATCTTTGACAAAGGTGCCAACAACATTCACTGGCTTGAAGATAGCATCTTCAACAAATGGTGCTGGACAAATTGGATAAATACATGTAGAAAAATGAAACTAGACGCACTCCTCTGACTACACACAAAAATCAACTCCAAATGGATCAAAGACTTCAATATAAGACCTGAAACTCTGAAAATTCTGGAAGAAAAAAAAATAGGAGGAACTAGCCACGAGATCCGAATAGGGAAAAGCTTCCTGAACAAACCTTCAGTAGCCCAGGAAGTGCAACAATCACTTAACAAACAATCATGCCCCAGGCCAAAGGTAAGACCCTATTGCTGAAGATACACAGAGTGTAGTCACACAACACCAAGAGACCTTGCTAGATCCAGAATGGTAACCAGCTCCCAGATGGTAGCAAGTGCAGTGCTGGAAGGCGTTACATGAGCCACCAGGGGAAATTGGTCAATGATATTTGGAGAAAGCAGAGACCACTGCTATACAATACAAATGGATGTCACCAGAATTGCTGAACATACAGCTGTATGGAAGAGACCAGCAAGTCAAGAAGTGCTCATCTGTGCAATAGTGGCGCTAAACCAAGGAGGGTAATGAACGACTTACTGATTGACTAAGAGATGCACTCAGTGACAAGGAACCCTTAACTGAGACTGAGCTACAGAGAGGCGACACCCATTAGAATCTGGCCACATTAGCAATGATGTCTCGTTTAGCCTGTACTTTGATCATCAGCTCAGTGTGGGAAGGAACCAGTGCTGGGACAGGGAGATGCAGGTAATCTAATTTAATCTCACTCTCCCATGGAGATCCTGTTTTCATTTTTCAGAAGGCAGCGAGAGAGCCGTGGACAACCCAATTCCACCAACAAGACATGGGATGATGGCTGACATCCTGGCAGGAGATAAACCACCCCTGGCCTTTCATACAGAGACCAAACGAAGCCTATGAGAAAGTGGCGAGATAAACAAGAGACCAATCACCACAGCAAGTCCGATAACCCATGAATGGTCAATGGAGACAGACACCAACGATACCCAACACAACCCGAAGCAGAAGTCCAAAGACACTTAAGATCTCAACAATAAAACAGACTTAAAACTCACCTTCCATGACTCAGGGAACTGAGTGGAAGAGGGGGCGGAAAGAATGCAAAGCCATGGTGGAGAATATTCAGAGATATTGGCCCCCTCAGCAACAATGCACCAAGGGGAGAAAAACTGGCTACCTCTAATGTAATTCATAACCCACTACACCATGGACTGATCTGGTATGCCCATCAAGGAGGGTTGGGGACAGAGAGGAGGGAAATGGGGGGTACCATCACAAGATTTGCTTATACAATGTATCAATTATTGTCAATAGAGATATTAAAAAAGAAAATGAGTGAAGGCTAAATCTGCACTCTAGACATTGTTAGTGTTATATACTCTGGACACAGAAATATAGTGGTCAGTTCCATGACTGAAAAATACCTATATTCACAGTTCTGTCATCTAGTCTACAGGCCCAGCAATGAATGACTAGTGGCCCTAATTTTCACCATGAACATTCTTTGCTGGCATCTTTCTACTATTTTAAAGTTCAAGTGGCATGATGTCATTTTCACTTATTGGATATACTTACTAAATTATACAGCTATAAATCCACATTCTTGTATTCTCTAAGAAAAAATTGTGCTGTGAATTGAAGCTTGTATAGAACTTGTATAAGAAGAGCTTCATATTTCCTTTGCGTATTTAGTCTTTCTGACATCGATGGGAAGCTATTAGTGAAAAGGAGAACTTGGCATGGAGGTCTGAGGGCTGGGCACAGAGTTGTGCTCTGGTGAATGTCAACCTGAATTCAGGAGTCATCAACTATGTTTCAGAAAGCTCTTGGTGAGCCCCCCACCACCACCAACCTGTGACCTTCAGACATGGTTGGAATGTATGAGGGGAAAGGACACAAGAAACTTCTCATGCTTAGTAATGACAGAGTGATGAATGTCAGAGAGAATAAGCATCACAGGATCTAGAAGAAGCCAATGTCTAAAAAGAAATGGTAAATGAGTCCGTGAGTTAGACTCCATATAGAAACTGAAGAACATCCCATATGCCAGGCTTGAACCCACATCTAAAATTTATGATGTAAAGGAAAATTAGGAAAATTACTACCTCTTGCAAATTTAACTCTTATACACCTTGTATCTCATAACATCAACAACCCAATCCTCCCACAATGAACAAATTATTGTTAAAAGGACCCAAAGAAAGACCCATGTATTATATTATCTCCACACCCACAGGACAGGTGTTTGAATAATGTACTGACCTCACAAACCTTCAAGTGAGCAGACTCTTGAGAGGCTGAACTTGTTAGATTGTTTATTCCTCTGTGTTAATATCAGGCTGGAATCGTAGCATCCTGCCAAATCATGACGTAAAGCTTGAAGAAAGAATGACACTAATTGCCAAATTTGTTATAAAATTACCACATTGTTCTGTTTCAGTGCTAAACTCTGGGAAACACCCTGAATAAAAATGCAAAAGAAACCTTGGCTGAGTTTTCATTCACAAAGGTGGATGCAGAAAACATTCAGAAGACAAGACAGTGAGCTTGGACAAACACCTCTGCAGGTAATGACTGCTGTCAGCATAGTTACCATAGAGTCCAACAATGAATGTAAACTTGAAGATGTACTGACTGTAGCAATGGCAAGTATCTGGTTCTTTGTTTAAGGCTTAGATCTCTTTTCTTATTGTCCACTTTCCTCCCAAATACCAACCGGTCACAGCTTCCTTTCTGCCTTGTGTGTTCACTCACCTCGATGCAAGTCGAAACACTGTCTTGCACATTGCTGACATGTCTCTCTAGGTAACAGTATAGCTCAGCTTTGCTCACCACCATTCTTAACATATGGAAGCAATTAATTCATTCTCTTTGCCATCATTAGGATAGGAATCCTAGAATAGTCTACATGTCACCTCATCATGGATTTCCCTTAACTAATTACATATTATCTTACCCATTTTCATAAAAGTAAGACTTGCTGCTTAAGAAATAAAGAACGGCATGGCTTGTAATAAACTCTGCATGCTACACTGTAATTTAAACTGTACTGTTATGTATGGTGAAGGACGGAACGTTTAGAGTTACTCCCCTTGGCAAACAATTTTTTTTTAAGGATCGCTTAAATAAGCAGTACAGAAACCAGATGTCATTTGGTAAGAGTATCTGAATGACCAAAAATTTGCTGTCTGGGTATTTTTTTCCTTTATAAAAACAAGAAAAAATTCTTTGGATTTATATCATATTTAGCAGCTGTGAAGCAGTGCAAACATCTGTTTGTACCTATGGGGAGCTGACCTGCGAGGCCCTCATCTCTTAATCACCAAGCATCAGACAAGTCTCCCAAGCACAGTTTATTGTTTTCTTTGCCGTTGCCTCCCGCACTTCAAAGTTTTCATATGCTCATGTTCTACTGGCAGAAAGGAGGAACTAATCTCTTCATTATAAGAGCAGATGATTAGAATTTTTTGACACATGATCACAGCATTCTCTCCAGCCCAGCCTGTGCTCAGAAACACAGTCACATTTGCCTCTATGTTGGTATGTCTACACTTACTCCAAATAATGTAAGATTTATGAGCCTTGAGAAACATAGTAGTAATGCATCGACGAATGTACACTCACTATTTAGAGACACGATTATTACAAAGTCATCTTAAAATCACTTGTCCTTTTTTAAATGTCACAGCAGACATTTACCCCAGCTCTCATTTTTGGAGTTTTTCTCTATATGAGAATTTTGCTGCAGGTTTTTTTTTAAGAGCAATAATAAAAAAAAGCGTTACCACACTTATACACCCAGGGAATATCAGTTTCGAAAGGCCAACATTTTTACTGCACTTTATAAATAGGGAAAGTACACTGAATTGGAATCGAAGCTCGCCAGATCAAATCAGCTGCCTTATTTATACATTCCTTTTTTATATGTACAAAGTCTGCCAAATAAAGCATTCCTGTTACAAAAAAAAGCAGGAGACAGCTTCATTTTTATATATTAAGAAAAACTAATTAAAATAAAGTCTCCTTGCACTGACTTTTCTTACAAAGAAGACATAGTTTATGTATCAATAAGCTTATTGGGCTGATTGACACTTGAAGTGCTGTGTTAGTAAAGTCACAACACATTCTTAGTGACAATTGACTCTTGATCAATAAATATCTGCAGTGGTCCCTAACCTGTTCCATTCTCTACACTATATGATATGTGAATTGCTCTTTAAAGACAAAACCATGTCGTGTTATTTATAGCTGTATTCTCACCATGAAGAAAGAATTTATGTTTTGTTGACTTCTCTATTTCAGACATTCCAACTGATCCCACAGGACAGAACAGGAGGAGGATGTGTCCCATGAATTCAAGCCATAGGAATATCCAGAAATTTCAAGAAAACTACTAAGGTAGAAACCACATGTACAACACCCCCTTTCTTATCCTGCTGAGTTCAAAGCTCTTTTGTAACTTGATGACACACTAAAGAAATGACTAGACCTTGGGCTTGTCTCTTCTTTATAAGCACTATGGTCTAGTAGACGTATTCCGAATCTGGGAGCCATAAAACATGATTAATTCTTACAACACCGCAGCAGGTGCTCTAGAGATTCTGTATGGTGAAATTTGGGAAACACGGAATACTCAGCTTTTGGACAAAGACAAACAAAGCATAGTAGCAAGTTAAAGGCTCTGAAAGCACTGCATAAGGATATGTTATTATTAAGAAATCATTAAGAAACATTTAATACATAAGTGTGACCAGGTCTATAACCGCAGCTAATGAGGAAGCTGAGCCAAGAGGGTCAGAAGTTCAAAGCCAGCCTGGGCTACAGAGCAAGTTGAAGGCCAGCCTGGAAAACTTAGTGAGACTCTGACTCAAAATGATATTTATAGAAGTAAAAACAGCGGGGGATGTAGCTCAGTGGTAAAATACTTGCCTAGTGTGAGCAAGGCTCTAAATTCATTCTCTAGGCTGGAAATATATATATATATATATATATATATATATAAATAAACACATATACCCACCTACCAGCTTAAGGATGAGCTATTAAAATATTACAAATACAATTTATGCCTCAGTATGCTCAGCATATTTTACCCATTTCTCAAAGGTAACAAAATGTGTATAAATCATTTCTGCATTTATTAGTATCTTTATCCTACCTTATATTCTTAATAATGACTATATTCTTTTTGTTTTTAATTTTTATGTAAATGTCATGTAATGCTCTATCTTTTAATGCTTTGTAGAAAACTGTACATTGAGTTTATGAGATTTTAATATACATAGCTCAAGCACATTTATTTTTGCTACTTAATAGCATTTATTTGAATATATCACAATTTATTCATTTAGTTCATCTTATTTATAGTTCCTAACAGCATTGGTATGTCTGTAGGAGGAGACAGAGTGATCAAATTGAACAGAACAAAGGGGCAAGAAAAGATCATGTATGTGCAGAAATCTCAAACATGACCCCCTAGGTCAGTAATCGAATGGCTGAGGGACAATTATTTACCAATGCTGGGAAAATAATATTAAATCCTTACCTTTCAACATACTCTAAATCAGCACAGGGATCTTGTAGACTAATTATGAAAAGTAAAACAGGGAGTTTCTGGTGGAAAATATGTGACAAGATATAAAATACAGAGGCATTTCTAAAACACAAAAAGCTTCAATTATGAAATAAGTAAAAATTATTCTGCAGTATAATTTAAATTTTTTCTTCATTCAGGGCTGGAGAGATAGCTCAGCGGTTAAGGCACTTGCCTCCAGTGCCTAAGGCCCCGGGTTCAATTCCCCAGGACCCACATAAGCCAGACCCACAAGGTGGTGGCCCTGGTGTGCTCTCTCTCTCTCTGTCTCTCTCTCTCTCTCTCTCTGTATCTCTCTGCTTGAAAATGAATAAATAAAAAAATTTTTTTTAAAAGTAAATTTTTTTCGGTGGGGGCGGAGCATCATGGTGGACTAGTAGCAGCCTCGCCAGGACTCTCTTTGAAAAGGTTTGATTCTTCAGCTGGGATCCAAACCCGGGAACCCAGCTGGCCTTGAACCCAAACCTACTGTCTCCCCAACTCCACGATAGCAGGGGGGGGTGTCAGGTCTCCCCAGCTGCTTTCTACTTGGCAGAGGAACAAAGCGCCGCCCTTCCCCCACTCCTAGCTCCCCGGCTCTTGCCTGCAGGCTGAGATCCTCTCCCTCCTGGGGCCCCCTTCCTCCAGCCTCCCTCCAGCGATTCTTGGGCGCACTTCTCCCTGAAACCCCCCCCCACATACACAGGCATTCGCGCTCCACGGGCAAACTGAACTAGCGCGGTTCCCGGAGCACTCAGGTCCGCAGCTGCCGGGTAGGGCAGGCCTCAGGCACCTGGGAACCTCTGCCAGGGCTGGGAGGGCAAAAGCAGCTTCGGTGGGCACCTGGGACCACGCGCCACTGACCCTCCAGTGATTCTTGGATGCACTTCTCCCTGGGACCCCTTTAAATACACAGGCAATCACGTTGTGTGGGCAAGGTGAACTAGTGCGGTTCCGGGAGCGCGCGCAGGACCCACAGGCACCGGGGAACCTCTGCCAGTCCTGGGAGGGCAAAGGCGGCTCCGGCGGGCACCAGATAGGAGGGCACAGTCAGGTGGGAGAACACTGGGCCATATATTTGGAGTGCTAGGACTGTGTTTCTACTCCAGCATACCATCTGGGGCAAGGGGGAATCCAGTCAGGTAAAAATCTAAGCCTCTCTGGGGACAGAACACCCCAACAGGAAAGACCTTCATTTAAG
>PVHP010021623.1:19068-29367 GCA_004024765.1 Zapus hudsonius | reverse complement strand
GGAGAGGAGAGGAGAGGAGAGGAGAGGAGAGGAAAAAGAAGCCAGGTGTGGTAGGTACCACTCAGGAGGCAGAGGCAGAAGGACTGTGCACAAGGTCAGCTTGGCTATTTAGCAAGTTCCAGGTCAGTCAGGACTATTCAGTAAGATCAGGTCTACAAAAACAAAACAAACCAAAGAAAGAAAGGAAAGGAAAGGAAGAAAGAAAAAAAAGAAAAGAAATGAAAAAAAAAAGAAGATGGGAATCCCAGCACCTGGGAGGCAGAGGCAAGAGGATTGAGAGTTCAAGGCCAGCCTAGCTGAGACTCAAAAAAGAAAAAAGAAAAAAGAAAAACAAACAAAAACACCCACAAACTGCACAATACATGTACAATTAAGGTCCAACACTAACATTCAATGCATCAAACATTTAACATAACAACCCAAAGTATATATTTCAACTCACATGATCTGGAAACTACCATGTGTTATCAATCTTAGTAACATGCCTGCTTTCTATGACATCATCCAATTTCTCAGCACCTTGAGACATTTTCCCTTCACTTAGGACAAGACTAAGAAAATTCTCAAAATCTGTGTATAAGATCTACAGGAGCTCACAGAACATTTTATCTAGAGGAGAAAGACAGGAAATACCACACTGTGACCATAAATATATAAAATCACTACAGACCTCTGGAGAGGTGCACGGCACTAATGAAGCTCTTACAGAAAATTCAGGACTTGCCAACGCATCCTATAGAGGCGGCATACTGCTCAGGATGACTGAGGGACCCTTCAGAACTAAATAAACTACCAAGTGGGGCTGGAGAGATGGATCAGTGGCTAAAGGCACTTGCTTACAATGCATGATGGCCTGCATCTCATTCCCCAGTACCACATACAGCCAGATGCCCAAAGTGGTGCACATGTGTCTGGAGTTTGTTTGGATGCCCATCTCTTCTCTCTCTCCTTGCAAATAAATTTTAAAAATGAATCACATATATGTTATAAATTTATGGAGGGATGGAGAGATGGCTCTGCAATTAAGGAACTTGCTTGCAAAGCCTGATGTCCTGGGTTTGATTCTCCAGTACCCACATAAAACCAATTGCACAAGGTGGTGCATGCATCTTGAGTTCATTTGCAGTGGAAGGAGGTCATAACTCACCCATTCTCTTTTCTCTCTCTTCCTCTTTCTCTCCTCTCACTCCTTGCAAATAAATTTTAAAAACTAAAAAAATAAATAAATTTATAGAGATACGAAAGCTTCCAAAAGCAGAGCACTTCTCATTAGTAGACTGGGGTGGGGGCAGGGACAGAAGGAAGCGCCAAACTCAGCCAGATGGAAGGAGGACACGGTACATCACAGAAACACAAGTCCAGGAGAGAGTCCTGTAGCACAGGCCAGTGAGAGATGAGGCTGGAGAAGAGCTGGGGCCAGTGCTCTCGACTTTGGACTTGACTGCAACAGCTTGAAGAACTGGAGGCGTCTTCTTCAGACATGGACACAGTGAGAGTCGAGCTGCGGCTTCTCTTTAGAGAGGAGGACTGAAGCCGGAGTCTCTGGTGTGTAAGACAAGCACTCTACCACTGAGCCAAACACTCCCAGCACAGAGCTGTGCTTCTCAGCTTGGCATTCAGTTCCAGAAAGACAGACGGACAACAGTGTTGCTGGAAGTAGTCAGGACCAGCATTGGCCTGTGTGAATTGTTCGTCCCTGGTTCACAATGTTAAGTGTAGAATTGGAAATGCTTGGGCTAGAGAAATGGCTCAGCGGTTAAGGCACTTGGCTCCAGTGCCTAAGACCCCAGGTTCAATTCCCCAGTACCCACATAAGCCAGACCCACAAGGTGGTGGCCCTGGTGCTCTCTCTCTCTCTCTCTCTCTCTCTCTCTCTCTCTCTCTCTCTCTCTCTCTCTCTCTCTCCTTGAAAATGAATAAATATTTTTTAAAATTAAAAAAAAAAGAATTGGAAATGCTTATGACAGCAACTCCCCAAAGCAGCAACATCCAAACCTGTGGCACAAGGCAGTGACCAGTTTCTATGCGGAGAAAGCTGTGTACGTACGCATGAGGCGTACGCATGAGGCAGGACCATGGGTCAGTGTGTGAGTGATTGGAAATAAGCAAACTAAAAGAAAGGATCTCTAACTAGACCATGTGAAATGCTCTGGTCTGGAAAGTCTTATGAGGGGCCAGGATTTGAAGCAGGGAGCCCCAGGAGAAGGTAGTTGGTAGATAGTAGTCCACAGGAAATGTGATCACAGGAATGGAGGAGAATGGGGGGGGGGAGGTCAGAGTTGCAAAATACAACTACAGAGGTCAAATTAGCCAGATTTGGTGCCTGTGAGATTCGAGAGGTGCGGGATAATGCAAGATGGCTCCTGGGACTCAAGAACTCATACTTCCTTTGAAGATAATGGCAAGACAGAAAACAATGTATTGGAAGAGTTTTATGAAAGTCAAGATTCATAAAAGGATTCTAAAGTCGTAGCTATCTTCTTCGAGTGCCTTCGAATAAGCAAAATGGAAAAATTAATGAAATACAGAAAACTAGGCACCCTGGTGGTTAACACCGTGCACCACTGGGAATTCAGAGTGTGAGCAAAGAAAACACAACCTAGGCCAAATCTACACTCTCTAGTGAAATGTAATCCATGGTCAGGAGCTGTATCAAGTTCAGAAAGCTGCAGCTGGAACTATCAGACAAGAAAGAAAGAAAAGACCCCTCATCACCTGCCCCAGCAATATCCTACTTGTCCAACTACTACAACAAGTCTCCCACCAAAAGGAAAAGAGCCGTCATGGTGGCAAAAACCTTTAATCCCAGCACGGGGGAGGCAGAGGTTGGAAGGATCGCTGTGAAGTTCAAAGCCAGCCTGGGACTACAGAGTGTGTTCCAGGTCAGCCTGGGCTAGAGTGAGAGACCCTACCTCAAAAAATCCAAAAAAGAAAAGAGATAATAAGTTGGGAGAGGGTTGATGAGATGGCTCAGGGGTTAAGGCACTTGCCTCCAGTGCCTAAGGACCCGGATTCAATTCCCCAGGACCCACATAAGCTAGACTCACAAGGTGGTGGCCTTGGTGCGCTCTCTCTCTCTCTCTCTCTCTCTCTCTCTCTCTCTCTCTCTCTCTCTCTCTCTCTCTCTCCTCTCTGCTTGAAAATGAATAAATAAAATATTTTTTTAAAAAGTTGGGAGAAAGCCAGATAGAATGATACAATGACCCTAACCTCTAACCTCAACATCCACCGCTTTCCTCGGTGCTTTGGCTCACATTCAAAGTCATAAGCAGAAGATGATCAATTAGCAAGAACTATGCACGCAGCTACCTGGAAGATGGAGGTTATCCAGCCCCAGCGACAGCTATGTGTCTGTGCAAACCTATCCTACAGCATTCCAGAGCAGGGAAGGGAGGTTGCTCCTGCTCCAGGAGGGGTGAGGCTCCCACATTCCAGAGGGTGCTGTCCATTTCCCATGGGAAAGAACAGCAATCCTTCAGCTCCATGCTGCTGGGGACTGAGTATCTATGTCAGCCAAAGAGATGCTGAACAGCTTTGGCAAACCACAAAATGATGATTTTCCCTCCAGAATGGGGCAGGATCACCTTTAAGTTGTGACCTTTTACCATTCTTAGGCTTCAGGGACCAGCAGTCACTGGCAAATATAAATACAGAGCTTGACTACTGTCAGTCAGCTTCCAGAACTTTAAGCAACAGTATTATTTTGTATTCATCTGCTTTTGTTGTTTCATTCTTTGAGGTCTTTCTCCTCAATTGTAATAATCCTGTAAGGCAAACTCCTTCACTGTATTCCCTTACATGTTTATAAGTGATGGGTTTGAAAAGTTAAGTTCATCCTCAGCTAAAACACATTTCAAAAGGTCAAGCTGGGGCTGGAGAGATGGCTCAGTATTTAAGGTGCTTGTCTGCAAAACCTAACTATCAGAGTTTGATTCCCCAGTACCCACGGAGAGCCAGATACACAAAGCAGCACCCTCATCTGGAGTTTATTTGAAAAGGCTAGAGGCCCTGGCAGGCCCATTCTATCTCTGTTTGCAAATAAATAAAAAATATTAAATAAATAATAAAAATTTAAAAGGTCAAGCTGCAAAATAGGTTACTAAATATTATCATTAATTAACAAATTATAACAGCAGGTATTGAACACGTACCATATACCAGGAAAATATAATATCATAGTCTTTGCAATAATCCTATAAGGCAGGAGCTATTATCATTTTACAGATGAAGAACCTATGGCACAGAGACCTTACCCGCACAGAGACCTTACCCAAGGACACACAGCTACTAAAGAGCAGATCTAGCATCTGAACTCAGACAAAAAGACAAAAGAACATACATTTTTCACCACCCGCTGCTTCATTATTGATAGAAGAAAAACAAGATTAAAACACACATAAATAAAGGAAGATGGAACAAGTCTCTCCAGGAACACTGCTCTGATTACTTTAATTGGACTGCTGTCTTTTATTAGGCTGATCCAAGTCCAGGAAACAGTCCCCAATGGCAGCCTGTTCAGGCTAGTTGCAGTTCTTTAGGAACAAGGCAGAAACTTCTCGCTTGCAAAGCTGTATCTCTGCCATCTTTCAGAGGCTTGAAAGTAAATAAGACAAGGTGATGCGTCAGTATTCTCCTATGGGCAGAGGTACTGGAAGAGGGAGACCAGGAGAGATGGAGCTTGGAGACTAGGTTGGCACCAGATCTTGTCACATCCAAAGCATCAAAACAATTCAAGTTGGGCTGGAGAGATAGCTCAGCGGTTAAGGCGCTTTCCTACAAAGCCTAATGAATGACTCTGGTTCTATTCCCCAGCACCCACTAATGCCAGATGCACAAAGCAGCGCATGCGTCGTCGGCAGTGCATTTGCAGTGACTGGAGGCCCTGGCACTCCCATACACACACTCACTCTCTTACTCTCTTATTCTCTGTTTGAAAATAAATAAAAATTTTTAAAAAGAATTTAAGTAACTTCAGGTCATGGCTCTGATTTAGTTTGAACCAAAGAACCATCCAGAACAGCCAGAACAAGCAGCCTACGGAGGGCAGCTGCAGGATGGCTCCACTTCTCCTGGCTAAAGCAAGTAAAACAGGATGCTAAACAGAGCCCCCAAGCCTGGTGTGGTGGCACACACCTTTAGTCCCAGCACTAGGAGGCAGAGGTAGGAGGATCGCCGTGAGCTCAAGGCCACCCTGAGACTACATAGTGAATTCCAGGTCAGCCTGGGCTAGAGGGAGACCCTACCTCAAAGAGCCCCCCCCCAAAAAAAAGAGCTTCTGATTGAGGCTCTCCCATCCAGACCCTGTTCTTTCTCTTTTCTTTTTTAAAAATATTCATTGATTTATAAGGAAAGAGAGAAGAGACACAAAGAGGCCTTACTGCTTCTATAAATAATCTCCAGACACATGCTCCACTTTGCGCATCTAGCTTTAGGTGGGTACTGGTGAGGCAAACCTAGGCCAGCAGGCTTTGCAAGCTGGCAACTTTAACCACTGAACCATCTCCCCAGCTCTCCTCTTCCCCATTCTGTTATGCAGAAAAATTGAGGACCAAGTCACAGCCCAATAAACCTGTCCAGACAGAGGTCACTGGTCAGCATCCTTTGATGTCAACATACCAACAATAACCAAATGTTTTCCATCAGATTCCCACTCTACTCAAAGCTGGGTTCTGTGGCTTTAAAACCAAAACTAGCACTCACTTCTAAGATCTCAAAGTTGATTTTGGAGAAGGATTCTCCAGTTTTGACAGCTGAGTAACTTATCCTCATCTAAAGGGACAGCCCAAATCCCAAAAGTCCAAATCATCACCAATTTCCAACCGTTCATCACTTTCTCTCTTTTCAGAAATCTGAAAAGCATCCACCAACCTACTTATTAAAACAAGCCCAACCACCTTAACCTTGGGATTACAGGCTTCCTGACAAAGCTGCTCTTATACATGCACTCAAAGTTCTATTATCGTCTAATTACAATTGCTATACAGTATATAATAACACATGTGTTCTGGAAGCCAAAAAAAAAAAAAAAAAAAAAGCTTCTATTACATTTAGACCCACCACTAAAACAAGCAGAAACAGGACAATCTTCCATAAAGAATTAAAGAAAAAAAAAGTGACGTGATATTAGAATTTTCTCCCAGTTCCACTGGAGGTGACAGGAGCCAGGCACAATGCAAGCTGAACATATATGGTCATCTCCAAACTTTCTATCTTACTATATAAAGGAGAAATTAATAAAAGAAGAAAGAGAAATACCACACAGCATTTTCTTTCCCCACCATAATTTTTTAATTTTCTGTAGAGAAATGCCAGCCAATAACTAATTAGAACCATATCCTTTGTTATCCCAATGGGAAGAAGTACACAAATGGTTCTGAAGAACAAATGTTAATAAGAACTTTTCAAAAATGTAATCTGGAACTTTAGTTTCCCTTCAGTGTAAAACCTAATCCCCTTCTTTCAAGCTATTTTTATGGTTGGTCAAACAGCTAGGACCCGTCCATCAACAAAGAGTTAGGTGTTCATCCGTGCAGTGCCCTGAACTGGAAGGGCCCTGGCTGGCTTTTCACTTTTCTTATGGTGAAATTTGCATTGCAAACTCAGGTTTCTAGGCACTCTGATTTCAAACCAAGAAAGACAAAAACTCAACTACAGAAGAGGCATTTGTTTTATAGCACTTTGATTTCAAGGAGGGAAAAGAGTTCCTTTCAAAGTGAGTACACAGCCTTTTCAATTTCCAAGAGTATGTTTTCCATAAGAAACACAGCTGGTGCCTTTTTACCTGGTATAATATCACCATGAAAAAGAATGTTTCTGGGATCAGATATTGAGTTGCCTATTCACCACCATGGAAAGGCTTCCAAAAACTATAGGATGTAAGTCAGAAAAACTGCACAAAAAATGAACATGAAAGACCTGTGATGTATAGCTTAGTGGTAGAACACATACTTAGCATGCAGGAAGATTTGATCCCTAGCAACACACACACACACACACACACACACACACACACAAATTAGAAGTCAAAATAAATACTTAGCATGCTCACACATCATGGTTTAGGCATATCCTTTAAATGAGAGCCTGCCCTGTGACATCCAGATGCTTCTCAGAGTAGAACCAGCAAGACCAGGTTAGGACTACAAAACACATTTTTTTTTCATGCAAGGGACTGAACCAGACATGGTCTCTGTCATACCGAATACATTCCTTTTTGGGAAGGGATATGAGGGGGGTGAAACTTTAGGCATTCCCAAAACGTCTCAATTTACTCCCTATTTTTACTATCCAGTCATTTCATTTCCCCTTTTGTTAAAAACTATATTGGGCTGTAAGTTTTAACACTCATTGTATATTTTCAAAGGCTAGAAATAATGCCCAATAAGGGCATTATTTTAAACAGATTTTGGCCTACAACAGAAACACCACAGCAATGACAATATTTTTTGGTAAATCACTTTCTGAACATTATTTCTTCCCAAAAGGACCATAAAAACCAACACCAAGGAAAAACAAAGGATTCCCGTATTTTGAAGCAAAAAGAAGTAGTACTAGCCATGCATATTCATGTCCCATCAGGCATATAAATCAAATAGGGGACAAAGTAACCTAAAAAGTGGTTAAAAGGCAAACTCTTGCTTCTGTGTGGTTAGTGGATACAAGTTTTTTCAATGTTAAATTTACAAACTGTATTTCTTAAACTATATTTCATATTCTAAATCTCATGTCTGTACCTTACACTGCTTTGGGGTAGATGATTTATTTACTCGAGGCATTTGGGGGTCACAGTCTAAGCCGTTTGCTCTCACTAAATCTAAATCATGCTTCCCAACAAAATTGTGCACATATAAAAGAAACACATGGCATTTGTTACCATCCTCCCTAGAGGAACCTATTCACCGCCCCCCCACTAGCCTGTCTCCTGTCCATCTCATAAACTGAGATCTCCTCAGACAGCGAAACGACTGGATTCACACGTTACATCAGACTCACCAATTAAGCAAGAACACGCCAAAACTTTTTTTTTCCTGTTACCATTCATTACAGAATGTCCTGAGCTTGTCTTATTGAAACGGACATCTACATCGAACAGATGCACTCAGAAACCCAAACTAATTTCAGCAGCAAACTGGGAGGAATGAGAAGTTGACAGCAAAGGATGAATTCCCCCAACTCCAAGTTTTTTTGTTTTTGTTTTGTTTTTCCAGTCTGCACCGATGGGATCATTTCTGCATTTAATTCGAAATATGCCAAGACAACACAGTGGCCCACCACGAAACTACAAGGACCTACAAGGACTGGGCTGTTCCAGGGCCTGGGAGGATCGCTAGACAGCCAGACAATGAAAAGCTCCCCGGTGGCCACTAACTCAGCCCCGGGAGTGGGGGGGCGGAGCAGGGGGCGACGGAAGAGAAAAGGGGGGGTGGGCTGAATTGACTTCTCTTATCGTCCAAAGCCACCCTAGGCGGCCGCCTCCCCGGGACGAGGGGCTGCAGGACGTCCGCCTCGCCTCCAGGTCCAGGTTCCTAGCCACAGGGGAGGGGGCCCAGAAAAGCAGATTTCTCTGGGAAAGAAAGGAAACTTCCTGGTCTGGGCATTATGGGTAGGGGGTTAGTGCCCTGCCCACCCACTCCAGGTATTCGCTGGGAGACAAGTGGTGGAGGGAAGAGGCCCCACCCCGAAGCCCTGGTGGGGGGGTTGAGGGTGAGGGTCAGGGCGCAGGGATCCCAGGGCACCTCCTCGAGACTCCCAACATGTGGAGACCAAAGGCTCCTGGGATCAAAGTTGAAGCCGGGGTCCAGGGAGCCAAGGGGTGTCAAACTTCCCTGCGTGGGCGCAGCCTTGGCACGGGCACCCAGGAGTTGCCTTAAGCGCCCCAACCTGGGATCGGGGGGTTGGGGGGGAGAGGGCGCGGAGAGGAGGGCAGGAGAGGAAGCGGTGGCCAAGATGGAGAAGGCGGGCTTGGGGTGGGGTGTGGGGGGGACGGCAGGGTGGGGGCGGCGTGGGAGGACCCGGCTCCCGGGAGCGCGCGCACTGCGCCCGGAGGCCCGGAGCGCACACAGGCCCGCGCCGCGCGCTCACCTTCCTGTGCTTCTCCTTGTAGGGCAGCGCCAGCCAAGGCATGTCCCGCACGAAGTCCTGCCACTGCCGCTGGTCCTGGTCCGAAGACACGAAGACGATCTCCAAGCGGCGCCGTGACTCGGGCTCTGCAATCGCTCCAGCTCCGGGTCCCGGCCCTGGCCCAGCTCCGGCTCCTCCAGCTCCGGTCCCCGGCCCGGGCGTCACGTCCCCCCGCAGGCGACCGTAGAAAGCGGCCAGGCTGGCGCTGAGCTGCGCGCAGGGGGCGCTCAGGCTGCAGCCGAAGTAGAGCCCGAGCAGCGAGATGCCTCGAGCGCTCAGCGAGTGCACGTCCACCTCCTCCCCGCCGCCCGTCACCAGCTTCTCGCCCAGCAGCTCCTCCAGAAACCCCGACATCCTGGCCCACCGCAGCCCCGGCACCGGGCGGGCAGGCGGCTGCTACCCCGGGCTCGCAGGTCCGCGCGGCGGGCGAAGGCAGCGGCGGGCTCCAGGGAGAGGCCCCGCCCTCGGGGCCGCCCAAGCCACGCCCCTCGCCACGCCCCCTCGGTGGCCGTCCTGGGCTGCCTAGGCCGAGTCCGCCCTGGCAGGTCCGCAGCAGCCGGTTTCTTGGCGCAGAAGCGCTGGACTAGTGGACTTGGCCAGAGTGAGAAACCTAACCCTAATCCTCCACCATGCTCACAATGTCCTGGCTTAAATAAAGCAGAACAGACCCTTTCCATTCCTGCCCCTCCTTTCCTCTCCCCTCCCAATTGTAGATTCTCTCCACACTTCTCCAGTGTTGTTGCTCCCCAACACCCTTCTTGTTCCTTCCCCTCCTCCTCTACTCGCCCTGCACACAGCCCGAACCCTAAGGCCACTTCGGACCCCAGTGATCTCTCTTAAAACTTACAGGACTTAGTCCTTCTCCACCCAATGTCACTCACTGCATTAGGACGGGTCTTGCTCAGCAGTTTGTTCACTGTGTGATTTGCACTAGTTATGACGGTAGGCTGGGGGGCACCACCTTTTTTATTATTATTTCTTGTGCATCTTCTGAAGATGGGGTGCCAGGCACACGAGAGAGAATTCATAAACACTCTGGGTTGATTGCAAGCCACACTATGGGATTTCAGTCCACAGGTCGTTGGAATCCGGCCCCTCGATGGTTCTCTTCCATCTCCAAAAATGTACGCCACAGATGGTGCAGCGTCTCCAAATCTGTCTTGGCTGCTCTCCTGACTC
>PVHP010021623.1:0-18968 GCA_004024765.1 Zapus hudsonius | reverse complement strand
GGAAGAAAGAAAGAAGGAGAATGAACAGTGCAAATGAAATCCAGATGCATGCACCACTTTGTGCATCTGGTTTTACATGGGTACTGGGGTATCAAACCCGGATCCTCAAGCTTTGCAGGCAAGTGCCTTTAACCATTGAGCCAACCCTCCAGCCTTAATTCTATGGTAATTTAAAAAATATATTTTTGTATTTTTCGGGGTAGGGCCTCACTCTAGTCCAGGCTGGCCTTGAACTCATGGTGATCCTCCTACCTCTATGTTAATTCTTAAGAAAACGTCATGTTTTAAAATCTGGCCACAGCAGAAACAGTATTGGAAAACACACAGAGAGCATCATTTTTAGTGAAAATAGTTTGCCATCTGGTGTTCATTTGCAGTGACTGGGGGCCCTGGTACAACTATTCTCTCCATCTTCCCTGCCCTGCCTCTCTCTCTCTCTCTCTCTCTCTCTCTCTCTCTCTCTCTCTCTGCAAATAAAATACAATAAAAAATTTTAAGTAGGGGGAAAAGTCTGTAAATGGCTGGGTGTGGTTGTGCATATCTGGGTTTTTTGTTTGGATTTTCTTTTTTGAGGCAGGGTCTCACTCTAGCTCAGGCTGACTTTGAACTCTCTGTAGCCCAGGCCAGCCTCAAACTCATGGAGAGCCTCTTGAGAGCTGGGATTAAAGGTGTGCACCACCACACTGGCTCAAGGTTGTGAATATCTGTAATCCCAGCACTTAGGAGGCTGAGACAGGTGGATTGGATGGGAAATTTTGAAGCCAGTCTAGGATACAGAGGAAGAGCCTGTCTCAGATAAAATAAATCCTGCAGAAAAGGTTAAAATGCTTTATCTTCTCATTCACATGTTTGAAATACCCCTGGGTGGAAATTCCATGGTCAAAGCATTTTAGACAGATTCCTATGCAAAAAAATACTTTTAGATGAACGCTAAAAAAATGTAAAAAATGACTATCAGCATTTGTGTCCTATGGGAGCCAAAGGATAAAATATTTGGAGTAGAAATAGATGAAGAGGGAATTTGAGGTTGAGAATTTGGGGAAATGGTGAGGTCATTATTGGTGTACTTAGCTTTGGTATACTAGGTATAAGTATGATATAAAGGGGCTGTTTGTACAACGTTTTAGTTTCATTATTTTATAGGAAAGCACTTTAGACTGGAGTGGGTCCAAACCAGCATCTGGCACCTGGAAAAGTGAGAGTCTGAACATAGTGCACATGAAATATAAATAAAATTTAGAGAATTGTTGGTGCAGCAGGTCTTGGTTAGAAGCCAATTCTTGCAGCTGCCTTTCAAAGGGGTGTGCAAGGAGAAGATTTGCAACAGAAATGCTTCCAAACTCATAATTCTAGCAGGTGTTTGTTCCAAGAAGTAGCCCAAGGAGGCTCCTTTGGCCTCCTGTAAAGAATTAGCCATCGCCCTTTGGCCTGTGGAAAGCACTACTCTCTCTGTGTGTATATACAACACTACACCCACTTAAAGAGACTGTCCCTACTGTAATTTAACCCGCTGTATTACATGAACTGACTAACTGTTCTGCAAACTCTTATTGTTTTGAAATATGTTTTAAGAGACCACAACATGCCTGACATGATAGAGAATGTATACACTACCTAGCTTCCTTGGGAAATGACAGTCAGAGGTACATGACGTCATTCAAAATGCATACAGGCTGAGTGTTCTGGCACACACCTTTAATCCCAGCACTCGGGAGGCAGAGGTAGAAGGATTGTCATGAGTTTGAGGCCACCCTGAGACCACACAGTGAATTCCAGGTCATCCTGGACTAGAGCAAGACCCAACCTTGAAAGAAAGAAAAAAAAGAAGATCCATAAATCAGCAACTGATAAGATTCATAAATCAGGAGCTTGGCAAGATGGAGCCATGGTTAAAGGTACTTGCTTACAAAGCCTGCCAGCCCAGGCTCAATGCCTCAGAACCCATGTAAGCCAAAACAACAAGTAGTGCATGTGTCTGGCGTTTTCTTTGCAGCTGCAAGAGGCTCTGGTGCACACACACACACACACACACACACACACACACACACACACACACACATAAAGTTTTTTAAAAATTTAAAGATTTGGAGTGGTTAAAAGCATGTTCTTGCAAAGCCCACTGGCTCTGTTGGGTAAATACTCCAGTACCCATTAAAGCCAGATGCAGAAAGTGGCACACTCATCTGGGATTTGTTTGCAGAGGCAAGAAGCCTTGGCATGCCCATGCATTCTTTCTCTCACTCACTCTTTCTCTGTGTGTGTGTCTCCTCACAGATAAGAAAAAAATTTTAAAGATTCATGAATCAGCCAAGAGTGGTAGCACACAACTGTAACCCTAGCACTCAGGAGGCTGAGGCCAAGGAGAGCTGTTAGCCACAGAGGATGGCTGGGCTTGGTTTCCGGTCCTCAGGCCCCACACTGGCATTCAGCTCTAGGACCCTGGAAAGGCTCCATACAGCATCCTATCTGCCTCCACCATTGATCTGCTGGATCATATGGTCCAAGTGGCAAGACAGCTTGTACATCAGTCTGAAAATCTGAACCTGCTTGCAGAGCCTTCTTTTGTTCTGGGTCCTTCAGCTTGAGGCTGAGGGGTATATATAGCTCAATGGTACAGCATGGACTTAGCATGTGAGAAGCCCTGGGTTCAAACTCCAGCACCAAAAGCAAAATATCAGCAAAATAAATAAAATAAACAAAACTAGCATCTTTCCAGGTCACTTAATAAATAGGAATATGTTTGCCCATATAATGAATATGTTGCCTCTAAATTTCTGGGCACCACATGACTGGTCACATTGGCACATAAAATTAACCATAATCATAGCTGATGAGATTGCTCAGTGGTTAAAGGTACTTATTTACAAAGCTTGTCTGTCCAAGTTTGATTCCCCAGTACCCAAGTGAAAAGCCTGATCCTCAACATGGTGCATGCATCTGGAGTTTGTTTGCAGTGGCAAGAGGTCCTGGAACGTCCATATATTCTCTCTTTCTCTCTCTCAAAAATAAATTTAAAATTTTTTAGGTAGGATTTCACTCTAGCTCAGTCTGACCTGGAATTCAGTATGTAGTCACAGGGTGGCCTTGAACTCACAGAAATCCTCCTACCTCTGCCTCCCCAGTGATGGGATTAGAGGCATGTGCCACCACACCTGGCAAAAGTATTTTTAAAAGGGAAAAAGAAAAAAACTAATCATCACACACTGATATGGAATATTCCTACAATCTATCACCAAGAAAAGGGAAGTACAGAATGGATGGGATATATTAACCTACCACATTTTTCTTCAGTGTGGGATTGAAGCCAGGGCTTTGTGCAGGTTAGTGTTCTACCACCACTGAGCTGTATTATCAGCCTCTAATTGTAAAGGGTTTTTTGTTTATTTATTTAAGAGAGGGGAAATAGACAGGGGTGAGGGAAACATGTGCAAACCAGAGCCTCAAGCTGCTGCAGATGAACTCCAGACACATGCACCTCTTTGTGGGTCAGGGCTTTACATGGTTACTGGGGAATCAAACCTGGGTATTAATGCTTTATAAGCAAGCACCTTTAACTGCTGAGCCATCTCTTCAGTCCAACTTGTAAGGTATTGTGTTTGTTTGTTTGTTTGTTTGTTTCCAAGGTAGGGTCTTGCTCTAGCCCAGGCTGACCTGGAATTCACTATGTAGTCTCGGGTGGTCTGGAACTCAAGGCAATCCTCCTGTATCTGCCTCCCTAGTGCTGGGATTAAAGGCATGCACAGCCACACCCAGTTTGTAATTTTTTAAGTATTTATTTACTTATGAGGGGAGAGAGAGAGAGAGAGAGAGAAATTCCAGGTCAGCTTGGGCTAGAACGAGACCCTACCTGGAATGAGAAAAAAAGAAAAGACTTCAAATGTCACCTTTGAATATTATAGACCACGGGGGATGGGGGGGGGTTAATATGTGGTAAATGAATGTAATAGACCAGCTACTTAACTTGGAGGGAAAGTAATGAGATTGCTCCTTCTTACCTTAAGATATCATATTTCAGTAAATGTGGGGAAAGAAAGTCTAAACATATTTTTAAAAAATAAACTTGTGGAGGAAAAGAGTTTTCCAAGCCAGACCACCAGGCAGAAGTCTTGGATAGGTCGGAGTATCTTGTCTCTGACAATATTAGCAAACTTAGTACTTGAACACACAGTTTCTCATCTTTGAAAAGATATTGGAAAGTGATCACGCAGAGAGAGCATCCAAGAAAGCAGAGTACCCTGCCATCTGAGGAGAGCAATATCCAAAGGTCACTTAAGGAGGGCTTTATCCAGAGCTCACCTGAGGAGGGCATCATCCAGAGCACACCTCCTTTAGAGCTGGAGCAGAAGTGAGTTGGAAACTCCTTCCACACTCATTCACAAAGGAACACAGCGGCAGTGTCTTCTCAGAACAGTACCAGATAGGCATGAATGAAATGACACCATTGTAAGCCATAAATTCCCCATCATGAGGGCCCTTTTCACCTCCAGGGACTTGAGTTTTCAGGAAACCCTTTTTTAAATTTACTGCTTTTTCAAAATAGTAACCTCCGAACCAGATATGAAAGCTCATCTTATTGTTCATATGCAAAATGAAGTCATAGGTCCATTTTGCAAGTCTTCCTATATAAATTATGCTTAAATGTAGTTCCACATTGAAACTGCTCATTTTGAACAGAATGCACCAGAAAGAACCTTTGTGACACCAGCTACAATACAGTGTGGTACTTCAAAACAGCAAGAGGGACCAAGTATTCATTGTGCATCTAATCCCAGAAGTTCAACTCAAAGCCTGCCTAAAAATGGTATTTAAAGGCATAAGGCATTTTTTCATTCAGAGAATTTATCTGAATCTAGAAAATTCCTGCAAAGTAGGAGAGAGAAGTCTGGGTTATTTAAGATGAAAGCATTGATTTATGAAACAACTCTTTATTTTATATTTTATTCATTTTCAAGCAGAGAGATACAGAACTCTTTTTTTATTTTATATTTTATTCATTTTCAAGCAGAGCGAGCGAGCGAGCGAGCGAGAGAGAGAGAGAGAGAGAGAGAGAGAGAGAGAGAGAGAGAGAGAGACCAGGGC
The DNA here is from genome assembly GCA_004024765.1 of Zapus hudsonius. Lineage (NCBI taxonomy): Eukaryota > Metazoa > Chordata > Mammalia > Rodentia > Dipodidae > Zapus > Zapus hudsonius. The sequence goes on along the minus strand of PVHP010021623.1, from coordinate 13,889 downwards.
CACCACCTTGTGGGTCTGGCTTATGTGGGTCCTGGGGAATTGAACCCAGGGCCTTAGGCACTGGAGGCAAGTGCCTTAACCGCTGAGCAATCTCTCCAGCCCATGAAACAACTCTTGAATGTCCATTTTGTGGAAAAATAGAGACATGTAGTCAAGATATGGAAACTCGTGTGAAACAGTATGTGATCTTTTAGATACTCGGTTACAAGGCTGCGAGGACCACGGTCCTAAGTGTGGGCTCATCTGTACACGTTACCATGTTCTCCAGGAATATGCTGACTTGAATTTAGAAGTGGACAGAGCCCAGTGTTCTCATGACTGAGAATTAGCCAGTTTCAACAAGAACACAGGAAGAGGAAATGTGAAGAATCCAGGCAAGAAACTGAAGACTTTCAGAAGTTGCAGCGACCGAACGGTTTAGATAATTCCAGGATATGAACAACTATGACACATGGAGATAGAAGCTAAGAAAGAATGGATTCATCTGAATCTCATAAAAGGAAAGCTGACATGATGGAATCACTAGCTGTTGTTATTAATGGGGGAAAAAAGCTTCTGGGATTATCGAAGCCCTTCATAGACATTGTCACAATAGTAGCAGAGATGTGGGGTGTGTGTGGCTTTCTACAGTGGCCGGTCACTTTCATTCCTTCTTAGAGGCCAAAAGGTTGGGATTGAAGCTGTATGTAGTGGTACTTACCTTTTTAACCCCAGCACTCCCAGCTGGGAGGATCACTGTGAGTTCAAGGCCACCCTGAGACTACATAGTGAATTCCAGATCAGCCTGGGCTAGAGACCCTACCTAAAAACAAACAAAAAAACCAGGGCTGGAGAGATGGCTCAGTGGATGAGATGCTTACCTACAGAGTCTAACGACAGAAGTTCAATTCCCCAGCACCCATGTAAGGCCAGATGCACGGTGGTGCATGCATCCTGAGTTTGTTTGAAGTGGCTGGAGGCCCTGGCATATCCATTCTCTCTGTGTGTGTCTCTCTTCTATCTCTTTCTGCTTGCAAATAAATAAAAAAATTTTTTTTGAGGTAGGGTGTCACTCTAGCCCAGGCTGACCTAGAATTCACTATGTAGTTTCAGGGTGGCCTCAAACTCACAGTGATCCTCTTATCTCTGCTGGGATTAAAGGAGTGTGCCACCACGCCCGGCTATAAAAATACTTTTTTTAAAAAAAAGTTGGGGTTACAGAAATGTCCAAACACTGTTCTCCTCATTATTACAAAGTGATGTTTATGATGACAGCTTAAAAGATTTTGGATTTCATTCCAAAAAAAAAATCCGTTTATGTTTGAAGCTGCACAGAAAGAAGGGTTTGATCCTCGGGGGACCTCTCAATTTAACAGCAAGTTACAAGGAATAAAGGCCTAAATTGGAACATGTGAAATATATATCTACTCCTGACCTCACTGAGGGTAAAATATTATTGATTGTCACAAGTCAGCTGCTCCTTTGGGTAAACACCTTTGCTTATTGGAATTTACATTGAACTATTATTCTCAGAGAGGGAAGGGAATCCAAAATTTGTATATAATCTAAACTTCCTATCTCCAGCATCAAGATCATAGTTGAACAACTGTTAGAACTGAACACAAAAAACCCTCAACACTATGTTTAAGCAGGATGTCTTCTCAAGAAATGCAGAAACGACTAAAGGAACACATAAAAGCTAGTAGTCTCCAGCAATTTTGTAAATCCGTGTGAAATTTAAAACAGAAGCAATACCAAATAGTGGCTGTAGGGGGTGGGCTTTCATCGGAGGAGAAAGTTGCCAGGACCCACGCTTCTCAAGATCCCTTGAGGAATCAAATATTTCAAGGTTTTTAAAACTATTCTTTGGTTTCAGATATTGAGTTTTTAAAAAATATTTTATTTATTCATTTTCAAGCAGAGAGGGTGAGAGAGAGAGAGAGAGAGAGAGAGAGAGAGAGAGAGAGAGAGAGAGCGCGCACCAGGGCCACCACCTTGTGGGTCTGGCTCATGTGGGTCCTGGGGAATTGAACCTGGGGCCTCAGGCACTGGAGGCAAGTGCCTCAACCGCTGAGCCATCTCTCCAGCCCCAGATATTGAGTTTTTAAAATTCATTTTCAAGCAGAGACACAGAGAGAGAGGAGAGAGAGAGGGCCACCACCTTGTGGGTCTGGCTTATGTGGGTCCTGGGGAATTGAGCCAGGGGCCTTAGACACTGGAGGCAAGTGCGTTAACCGCTGAGCCATCTCTCCAGCCCAGATATTGAGATTTTTTAACCCAAGAAAAAATACATTAATTAAAAGGACTTATGAATTAATAATTACTTCAGTTAATATCTATCGGGTTGCCTGGCTGAAAAATACCTTTTTAGAGGCTGCAGAGATGGCTTAGGAGTTATGAATACTAGCCATGCAAGCATGAGGACCTAATTCACCCCGAGGTCAATAAAAACCCCGAAGCTCCAGGTTCAGTGAGAGACTTTGTCTCACGGAAACCTGCTGACAAGCAAGAGAAGAACCCACAGCTCAGCCCTCTCTACGTAGCTCTGCCAGCTTTAGTCCAAAAGACCACCAGCCCTGCGGTGGGAGCAGCCATAGGCTCTCACGCACCTGCTCAAGAGCTCCAGGGAGTCTGCCCAGGCCCGAGGGGACAACTGTCACCTGCAAGGAACCTTGGGGCTCGCAACTGTCCCAACCGCAGAGCCGCACCTGCGCGCAGCCGCAGGGTCTCCAGGTGAGCTGGGGCTCCAGCACTGGGGACCCAGGCAGGGGAGGGACGGTCCCCACGGCCACCAGGCCTCCCAGGAGCCCCTCAGGGGCTTCCTGAAAATCCCCAGCTCCACCACTCTGGGCAGAATGCAGAAAAGGCTAGATGCTCCCCAAATGTCCTGCAGATCTGGAGGGTGGGATCTCGTTTACCTCAGTTTCCCCTCCCTCGGAAGTGTTCAGGGAGTCAGGTGGCATCAGGTGATACCTGTTCTCTGTGTAGGCACAGGACCTGCAGTGTACGAGCCGCCGGCCTGGACAGTCACCTGACTGTTGATGTCCCTGGAGTCAGCATCACACCTGAGTAGGCCACCCGGTGCCCGCACAGGTACAGGTGTGAATCCTGCGGGAGGGAAATCTCTTCCCACTTCTGCATGTGCCTAGGCTCGGGGAGTCCTAAAGAGGCGCTTTAGTGAGGGGCTGTGGTGGAGTGGGGTCCAGAGGCTGCATCTCTCTGCTCCCTGGAGAGACGGTCCTCGTGAGTTGGACAGTCGGCTTCCTTCCTTTCCACTTCCTAGAGGAGCCAGCAGGAAAAAGGAGGGGTGGGGAGGGGAAGGGTGAAGAGTGTGTGTGTGGGGGGGGGAGAAACAAGATGACAGATGTATTCTCGAGGAGGTCCCAAATCAAAGCCTAAGCTGGGACAATGATGGAGACCTCAACACTTCTCTCCAGGATGGTGTCTGGTATCCCAGTACTTGGGAGGCTGAAATAGGAAGATAACTATGAGTTCTAGGCTAGCCTGGGCTACACAGTGGGTTCCAGATTAGCCTGGGTTAGAGCAAAGCTCTGCCTCAAAACAAGCAAACAAAAACCCCTCAAACAATAACAAAAACACACACAAAAGAATTCAGTACAACCCAGGAGGTGGAGGGACGCCCCTGTCTTGGTGCATGGGTGGGTGGTGTGTTCCCCCAGCCCAGGAAGTGACACACGGCTCTGCTGGCTTCAGGTCTAGAACTCCACTGAGGACCCTTTTGCCTGTGACCTGCTGATCCTGACTATAGTCCCAGACCTCAGTTACCAGCACCACAATGGAGACCCACTGCTGAACACCAGGAGGGCACCAGAAATCCAGCCGCCGCCATGGCCAGCATCCACGAGTTTGACCACAGGCTGAGGAAAATGCCAACCAGAGGGCCAGAGGCCTGGTGCCTATGGAGAATGGCTGCTCCACTTCCGTAAGCGGACAACGCAATCTCATTTTTGGTTAAACTGTCTGTGAAACAAGAAGGGGCCTTCGTGAATCCCTGTCCTTCACACTCAACCATCTGTCCATCAACCTGGGCTGCGGAGTGGGATGCACATCAGCCTGGGTAGAATGAAGCCTGTCTGAGGTACTCTGTATCCACCTATATAGCCATCCATCATCCACTTCCATCGAACCATCCATCCAACCGCTCAATGACCCTCACATCTACTCACCCCCTGTCAGCAGTGTGGGAAGGGACAGGAAAATGTCACACACTCACAGCGGTGTTGAGGGAAGCTGCCCTTTTATTCATGGTATAACTGAGGTCTCCGGTACATTCACTCCACACACCTCCAGGACAAGAGTAGGTGGAAACATTTCAGTGAATGGCTGGTTACCTGGCACGAGGTGTCTTTCAGGTCCAGAAAGTATAGAATCTCCTGGATGAACTCACCCACCAGTGGGCAGTGAGTCTTGGCCACCTCAATGTGACTAGGGACAAGCAAAGAGGTGAAGGTCGGCCAGGGAGATTGTACCAAATTGTCTCTGGACTTCCAAGCACACACTAGAACAATACATGTAATAGTCTTCAAAATTCACACTCAAGCACAAAAATGCATGCAGTTGCAGGTGAGGGAGATGAAAGAAAGTGTCACACAGGAAGACATGGCAGTGGGGCATACTCGGCTTTGATGCATGCTATGTCAGAGGTATCCAGAACATTCCAACCCATGAGCATCCAGGACCAGAGGAGGAGGTATGGGAGAGGGTGGTGGGTTACCAGACCTGATGTGTATCTTCCAGGTCCAGACTGTCTACATTCTGCTGGGTGAATCTGCTCACCATCTGGTAGTGAGTGTTGGCCACTTAAAGGCGGCTCTAGGGGCATACAAAGAGGTGAAGTTCAGTCAGAAAGATTGTACCAAACTGCCTCTCGACTCCCAAGCATGCTTCAATAATTGTATATGTAGTCCTCTTTAATGATCTCACTTAATCACAAGACACACTCATTTATAAGAGGGACACAAAAGAAAATGTCAGACACACACACACAAATATGGTGGTGAGGGACACTGTTCTTTGACTCGTGCTGTATCTGTTGGATACAGAACATGAAAACCCGCACACAGCCAGGACAAGAGTAGGTGGAGACACTGAAAGGGCAAGTTGGTGACCTGGCCAGAGGTTTCTTCCAGGCTAAGACTCTATTTGAACTCACCCACAAGCTGGCAGCAGGCATTGGCCATCTTGGGGAACTCTAGGGGTGTATAAAGAGGTGCAGGGCAGTCAGAGATTGCAGCAAACTGTCTCTGGACTCCCAAGCACACTTCCAGAACTATACATATATTCCTATTCAATAATCACACTCATTTATGTGAGGAGAGACTAGACAACATGTCACACACACACATGGAACAAGAATAGGGGAAGACATTGGAGGGGGTGAATACTTACTTGGTCTTAGGTTTCCTCAACACTTACATGGTGGACAGTCTCACCAGTGGACAGGGAGTGTTGGCCATCTCCAGTTCTCTCTAGTGTGGAACAAAGAGGGAAAAGTTTAGTCAGAGCCATTGCACCAAACTGTCTCTGGTCTCCTAAGCACATTGCTAGAGCTATGTATGTAATTCTCTTTAAGAATCTCATTCAAGCAGAGAAACACACTCGGTTGTATGGCGAGAGACACGGATGTGTCACACACACACATGGTGGTGAAATAAATGCTCTTTGATTCATGGTATAACTGAGGTACCCAGTACATAGACCTCCCCCCCACATTCTGGAGGGGTTTAGTTGTATGCCCTGAGATGATTTCAATACAAAGATTGTTTGCAGAGCTCTGCTGGCAAGTGAGTGTTGGCCACCTTAAAGTGTCACTAGGGGCATACATACAAAGAGGCAGAGCGCAGTCAGAGAGATTGTACCAAACTCTCTGGACTACCAAGCTCACTGCCCAAACTATATATTCAATCTCCAGTAATCATACTCAAGTGCAAAATCACACTTATTTCTATGGGGAGGGACAAAAATGTGTCGCACAAAAAGAAATGGTGAGGGACACCATTCTTTGACGCTTGCTATATCTGAGGTATCCAGGTCATTCACACCCACACACATCCAGGGCCAGAATGGGTGGAGACATGGGTGGGGGCAGGCTTGGTTACCTGGTCTTCTAGTCTCAGACTTTATACAGTCTGCTGGGTGAACTCACCCGCCAGCCTGCAGGGAGTGTTGGCCACCTCCAGGTCACTCTCGGGTGGAAGAAAGAGGTGAAGTTCTGTCAGCAAGATTGTACCAAACTGCCTCTGGACTCCCTAGCACAATGCCAAAACTATACATATATTCCTATTCAATAATCACACTCAAGCACAAAAACACACTCATTTATTTCTATGGGGAGGGACAAAAATGTGTCGCACAAAAAGAAATGGTGAGGGACACCATTCTTTGACGCTTGCTATATCTGAGGTATCCAGAACATTCACACCCACAGACATGCAGGACAAGAGCCGATGGAGGCTTGTCAGGGGATGGATGATTGGTTAGTTGGCCTGAGATTTCCTCCAAACCAATAGTGTATGCAGACATCTGGTGGAACTCTCCCACCCGTCAGCAGGGTTGCTCTCAAGTAGAACAAAGAGGTGTTTAGTCGGTGAGGTTGCACCAAACCCCTCTGGTCTCCCAAGCACCCTGCCAGAACGAGACATGCAATTGTCTTTCCTAATCACACTCAAGCACAAAAGCGCACACAGCTGTATGGCGAAAAAGTGTCACACACACACACAGTGGTGGTGAGGGAAACTGCTCTTTGATTCCTGGAATCACTGAGGTACCCAGTACATACCCTCACATGCACATCCAAACCAGAGATGGTAGAGACACTGGAGGGAATGTCTTCAGCGAGGGAGAATGTGGAGTGATGTTGGCACTCGCCCACCAGCTGGTAACGAGTTTTGGCCACGTCGGGTAGAAGAAAGTTCAGTCAAGGAGATTATGCCAAATTCTCTGTGGACTCCCAAGCACACTGCCAGAACGATACATATATTCCTATTCAATAATCACACTCACATTCAAAAACACACTCATTTCTATGGGGAGGGTCAAGAAAGTGTCACACACACAAAAAAAAAAAATGGTGGTAAGGGACATTGTTCTCTGACCCTTGCTGTATCTGAGGGATCCAGGTCATTCACACCCACACACTCATCCAGAGAGAGAGAGTAGGTGGAGACTTAGAAGGGGCTGGATGGTTGGTTAGTTGGCCCAAGATTTCCTTCAATATTTATGCTGACTTTTGGTGGAAGTCTCTCACCAGCTGGTAGGGAGTGTTGGACAACTAACTCAAGGTCACCCTAGGCTGGAACGAAGAGGTGTTCAGTCAGGGAGATTGTGCCAAACTGTCTCTGGTCTCCCTAGCACACTTCCAGAACTATGTTTGTAATCCTCTTTAGTACTCACACTCACGAACAAACACAGATTCTAATTTTGTGGTGAGGGAAAAGGAAGTGTCACAAGCACACACGAAATGGGGGTTGAGGGAACTTGTTCTCTTATTCATGGTAGCACTGAGGTATCCAGTACATTCACTCCACGTATATCCAGCTAAACTGTAGGTAGTAGAGACATGGGAGGGGATGGCTGTTTTCCAGACCTGAGGTGTCTTTCAGGCCCAGACTGTGAACGGTCTGGTGGGTGAATGTGCCCACCAGCTGGCAGGCAGTGTTGGCCACCTTAACATGGGTCTAGGGAAGAATAAAGAGGTGAAGTTCAGTTAGGGAGATTGTTCCAAACTGTCTTTGGACTACCACGCACACTGTCAAAACTATGATCTTCTTCAGTTAAACACACTTGAGCACAAAAACACACTGTTCTATGAGAGGGATAAGAAAGTGTTAAACACACCCACAAAAGGGTAGTGAGAGATCCTGCTCTTTGATTCATGCTTTATCTGGAGTATCCAGGATATTCCACCCTAAACACCAAGAGGAGGCAGAGACATTGATTACCTTGCCTGATGTGTCTTCCAGGCCCAGACTGGCTGACTGTCTTATAATATACTCAGTGAATTCGCCCACCAGCTGGCAGGGAGTGTTGGCCACCTCAAGGGTGGCTCTAGGGGGACACAAGGAGGTGAGATTGTACCAAACTGTCTGGACTCCCAAGCACACTGCCAGAACTCTATACGTAATCCTCTTGAGGGTCACAATTTATTTCATGCCTGGATTAACAATATGGCTATGTCTTTATATACCTGGTATTGGTTTCTTTGGGAAGCATGAGAAATGCATAAATGTGGGTCGTGAAGTGATCATGGTTCTAGGAGCCGCTGCTTAGATGAGGCTTGTGAAGCAGGGTGCTGTCCTCTTTGGAGGCCAGTGAGGCCACTGTCTTAAGTTAAATAGGAGACTCTGCTGAGCTGATGCATGGGACACAGAATATTCCCATTTTAAAGCTTGAAAGGCCAGAATGTGGAATTGAAGATGGACCATGGCTTGCAGTGGAGACCCAAAGATGTTTTGAATATACACGTACTGTGCAGAGGCAACTGTGGACCACTGTTGGCTCAGGATGGAAGTATTCCCTGGCTACTCAGCCCAGCTGGAAGGATGGAAATTGGAAAATCCAGACACTGTCTTCACTGGTTATGGATATTGGACTTGAACTGCAGATGTTTGATGTTTACCTGATGGTGATTGATTTTGCATAGGTCCAGTCTCTCTTTGTTATGCCTTAGGGCAATGGCAAAGTTTGTTCTGTGCCATTACATGTTGGAAGTATCTAACTTGTTTTGATTTTACAGGACTTACTGTTAAGAGATAGTCCTGAATCTCAGATAAGACTTGGGACTTTGGAACAGTCTTAAAGTTGGTAAAACTTATGAGGCCCTTTAATTTGCAATGTTATATATATAATATAATATAATTTGCAATGTTAGATGGTCATGAGTCTATTGGGGGCCAGGGGCAGAATGTGGTAGTTTAAATTTATGTCCCCCATACACTTAGTTGTTTTATTATTAAAATTGAGTTAACAGCTTCAACCCCCAGCATGCATAGTCCTACTATCAGGGGGCTTATCACTTGGGGTAGATCTGAATTTGAGGCCCAAGGTATGCAGAGAGGTCTTGAGCTCCAGCTATGTTTGCATGCCGTGCTGGCTGCTTGGTAGTGTCTCTCTGTTTGGATTTATGAATGGGAGAGAGCAGCTTCTGCCATTGATAGAACTTCCCCTGGATCTGTAAGCCTGAAATAAATCTGGTTTCTCCCACACATCCTGAGGACTGGAAGTGACCTAAACAGTTAAAAGGCCCTCTACCCAGACAACAGTGACTACCAGATTCAGCAAAGGCCCTACCTCGTCTTCCAGACCAAAGTCATCACCCAGGTATGTCTGCAGGCACTACACACTGCATTCAAGAACACACTCCCTGGCCCCATTAAGCCTGCACTGATAGCAATAGAGGCCTCTGTAGAGAGGCCACAAAAGTGCCCTGGGTTAGGGAGGTGAACAGGCTGTGTGGTTCTGCATCCTGGTGCTGCCACTTCCAAGGCCTTGGTTTGTACCTGGATTTCCCTTGGTAAAGTCCTCTGCAGAGGGTCTTTCTGGATACATATCAAGCACTTAGCAGGAGCCTAGAACCCCATCAGCCTAGCCACTTGGCTAGGAAGCAGCAGTCAGGAGCTGAACCCCAGTGTGCCCCAGAGATAAGGGGAGGGATGGTGGCTGGCCCACCTCACACGGTACCACAGCCACCATTGGGTGACATTTGTGCCTGCAGAATTTCTTCTTCGAGGATTGCACAAGCAGGCTGGTGCTGCTGGCAGAGCCCAACATGGTGTCTCCAGCCAAGGCAATGGGCAGGTGGAAGTAGGCGAAGTCTGGTCTGTACCTGCTGCAGCTCCTGAGCTCCCACATTCGTGCCCAGGGGCAACAGGGTATCTCAAGGCTCTTTCCTGCAGGGGACGCTTCCTAGACAGCTGTGTAACAACTTGTCCTGGATCCTGAACTACAAGCTCATGCTAAATGACATCTCCGCAGTCTACCCAGTGTTCTGGCTTTTAATGGGGCTCAGAACTGCCCTGCACCCGAGGAGCGGGCTTGAAATGCAGCACGGCCCTGTGGTACTGCTCAGAGAGCTGGCCCACGCAGGAACTCCTGCTCACAGGAAATATTGCCACCACCCTGGATATAACTTGGCATGGTTCTCATAATCCATGAAATGATTCTCTTCCTACTCACTTGCAGAGGTTCAGTAGGATGTGACTAGAAGGCTCTCCCTGCTTGATGATTCAGAACCTTCGCAGGCAGGCAGGGAGGCGGCTGTCACACAGGTACTGAACTCCTGCCAAGTTCAGCACCTCATGGGGGTGTGAGATGCAGCCTCTGCCCTGCCATTCTCAGAGGTGGCCACATGGGGTGGGTGTGCACTCATGCAGATGTGCTGGGGGAAGGGGGCATAGAGAAAAGAAGCAAGGAGGAGTTGTGAGAGAAGCCTGGGCAGGCAAGAGGCAGGGATGCCTCTGGTGTACAGGGAGCAGACATTCCTAGACCTGCTTCTGAGGCCTCCACTGACTTTGTGAGGCCTCCTCCTGCCCCCATGCTGCATGTTGCCCCAAGGGATCTACAGCTCCCCTTGATGGACAGGATCTTTGCTGCAGAGGAGAGTTTGGTGTGTCTGAGAAGCTCCCTCCTGCCCCACTCTGTTCTCTATTGGTGCGGTGAGATAGATCCAGTTTGAGCTGGCTGAGCCCTGGGAGGATTTATGGAGGCCAGAATATCACAGGGCTGGAGTTGGGTTCTGGGCCTGAGTAGCTGTGGTGGTTTGAATAAGAAAAACATAAACTCCTGTTTTGAATGCTTGCTCCTTAGCTGGTGGAAATTCAGTAGGTGGAGCCTTGCTGGAGGAGGTGTATTGTTGAGGGCTGGCTTATAGATGTTATAGCCAGCTCCCCCTTGCTAAAATTCAGCCTGTTCTACTGCTGCTGACATCCATCTGCTGTGACAGAGGGGATGTCCAGATTCTGCTCATGCCATGCTTTCCCCTGCCATCATCAAGCTTCGTCTTGAAACTGTGAGCCAAAATAAAGCTTTCCTCCCACCGGCTGCTTTTTGTCCCAGCAATGAGAACATGACTGCAGCAGAAAATTGGTACCAGTGTGGGGGGGGGGGAAATTTCTGCTAGAAACGTGATCATTTGGAACTGATTTGTGGAGGAATGTGGAAGGATTTTGAAACCTTGAACTAAGAGATGCTTTGAAGTGATGAAAGCAGAGTTTTATGGACAATTTTAGTGAGAGCTGGAAAATCTAAATGCAGAAAGATCTATGGACTCTGAAGACCTGGCTTGTGAATGGAAGGAAAAGCTTTATTTGAACTGGTATAGAAGCAGTTTGTGTGAGAGGCTAACTGTATTCTGCCTGTGCCATGAGAACTTATGCAGCGTGGAAATGAGAAGAAATGGACTGGTGAGAGCAAATGGACATGGCACATAAATGAAAATTAGGCAGGAAACAGCAGCCCATCCAACTGTAATTGTTTCAGAGATTGCCATTATTGAGATTGGGCCAGATGTTTTGCAGCAGGGAGAGTGCTTTTGAAAACACTCTTTGGAAAGTAGGGGGCCAGAATACTGAAAGCATTTTTCTCTTCTTAAAAGTCAGCTTTATTCCCCCATTGAACTAACAAATTTGGTAGCTCAGCTGAAACTATGGGAATATAACAAATTCAGGAAAGAAAAGATTAGATTTGCAAGGTAGGATTTTGGAGACGGCCACTGGGTGATGTGAGGCAGGGTTGTTGGATTCCCTGAACGGATGCCTGATGGACACATGAGGATGAACAGTGGGTTGCAGTGGAAAGCCCAAGATGTTTTAGAATTGCCAGGACTATGGGATGGCTGCCAAGGAGAACTGCTGGCTCAGGGTGGACTGTTCCCTAGGCTATAAGCAGCCCAGCTGAAGGGGCAGAATTGGATCCCCAGAGATGTCACTGATTGCAGATGACAGATTTGGAGCTATCAGATTTGATGTTTGCTCTGTTGTTCAAGATCTTGAATTGATTCAACCATTCCTTGCTATGCAAAATGCCATCTTCTGCTGTACTAATATTTACTCTGTGCCATTATATGTTTTTTGGTTTTTACAGGCTCACATTTAAGAGACCTTGGATTATGGGGATATTTTGAACAACCTTGGGACTGAAAAAAAAAACCTTATGGGGATTTTAAAGTTGGACTGAATGCATTACATTTTATATCATGGATGGTCATTAGTTTATGGGGGCCAGTGGTGGTTAGAAGCAGATGTCCCCCATGAACGCATGTGTTCTGAACGCATGGTCTCCAGATAATGGAAATTCAGGAGGTGGAGTTTGCTGGAGGTGGTGTGTTGTTAGGGGTATGCTTAGGGTTGTTATAGACAGTTTCCCCTTGCTAGTGTTTGGTTCACACTCCTATTGCTATTGTCCACTTGATGTGGTAGAGGTGATATCCAGCTTGTGGTCATGCCATGCTTTCCCCTGCCATCATGAAGCTTCCCCTCAAGACTGTAAACCAAATCAAAAACCTTTCTTTCCAACAGCTGCTTTTGGTCAGGTACTTGTCCCAGCAACAAGAAGGTAACTATAATAGTAGCCATTACCTTCTTATTGCTGTGATCCAACATCCAGCCAGGAGCAGCTTATGGAAGGAGAGTTTATTTCAGCTTACACTTTCACAGGGAAGTTTCATCATGGCAGGATGATGACCCTCCTCTTCTTCCTCACTGGAGCATGGCCATGCAAGCTCTGGGGGAAGTTCTTCCTCCTCCCTCTCCTCCCTGCTCCTCCTCCTCTTCCCAAGCTAAGACAGGACCTTGAAAGCTCTGGGGAAGTTCTCAGAGAATAACTGTCTTCTACTTGTTTGAGTCACATTTCTGTTGCTTTCTCAGAACACTGAGATAACTTAAACGTGGGAAAGGATTGTTTCAGCTCACAGTTTCATGGGTTTTTGGTCCGTGGTGACTTGTTCCTATTGCTTTTTGGTGACATAGTTCACTATGGAGGAAGCACATTCCAGAGACCTCATGATGACTGGGAAATAAAGTAGGAGGAGGGGGTAAGAGGCCAGGGTCACACTTTTCCCTTCAAGGGGATGACTCAGTGACCTAACTTCCTTCCACTAGGCCTCAATCTCCTAAGGTTCCATCCCTTCCCGGTAATACCTCATGCTGGGATCATGACTTTTTAGCTCATGGGCCTTTGGGGGATGTGGAAGATCCAAACCACAAGTCACCCAAAAGGAACTGGGACTCAAGGAAACAACCAGTCCCAGGGACTGATTCTGATTGGTTCTGTTTCTGTCATGTGACCCTGCCTGAGCTGATCTGTGTAACCACAGTAATGGGAGAAATTGACAGCTCCTGTTGCAAGTGAAGTTGGAGGAAGTGGGGGCAGAGGACCTCTAATGCAGAAACTGGGAGATGGAGAGGCCAGGGGCCAGCAGGAATCTGGGCCTGAAATAGAGGACAAAGCTGGTTGATTTTGGAGACAGAGTCAGTTTGGGCATATCAACATTTTGTTTTTTATTTTATTGTTTAGTCCATGATTGAGAACCAGCACATATAGTTGGCTTTTATAGAACTGGCATCCAACACATATTTAGCTATAGAATTTGGCTCCTCGTCCTTTATAGGAGTAAGAGAAATTGTACCAAACTGACTTAATTGTTTATCAAATAATGTAAAACAAGTAATCCAACATCAGAAGAATTAGACATCTTTCTTAATAGGAAATATTAGACATTTTTATGTAATACCTCTATGGATGTAATTTTAAGAAAATTGACAATCATATCTTTAATAATATTTATTAGCATATATCCATAGATTTTATAATCTATAGATGTAAGATAACTCTTATAAATAAGCTTTAATAAATTTTATGATGTATATTTTTAAAGAGTATAGGCAAAACATAAT